>VXBW01006447.1:254251-279482 GCA_013400375.1 Thinocorus orbignyianus
CCCCTCCACAGGGTCAGTTGACCCAGGCTGCCACAGCAATAAGCATAAGCTTATATTCTCGTAGAATAGAAAGTTGGCTCTGCTCCACCCCAAACCAGGATAACCTCACCCAATTCTTCATCAAGTCAAAACACAGGCCAAAAAAATGTAAGGTAGCAGGCACTAAATGGGAAAGAGGCAACACAGATTTTCTAGGAAAAAAATGGATTCATCAGCATGCAAAGGAAAAAAAATAAAATAAAAGGCAGTAAACACTCTCCTTGCAGATGAAAATAATGATTAGAGGTTTATCAGTGGCAATTTTTTGTTTTGTAAAAAATTGGGAGTGATTTTCAAATGTAATTCATAGCAAAAACAAGACAGGAAGACACTCTTTTGGTGCTGCTATAACTGTTAATTTTAAGGTGTATCCTATTTTGAAGCTCTCAGAAACCACACATGGCACAGGCTTAAAAAAAAAAAAGGAAATCCCAAATTGCACAAAAAAAGGCACACTGGATCATAAAATAGCCACCAGTATTCACTAATATGTAGGAAACAAACACAAGGGCCTTCTTTTCATGAATTAGTTGAGGATCTGAGATCTGTAGCTTCAGTTTCCCACAAGTCTGATGCCTCAGTTTCCCACAAGTCTGATGCCTGTCATCGCTAAATTTTTGAGACGATAAAGTCACTCTGAGTGCAAATTACATATGGAGTGTGAGACAGCTTTTCCAGGTAAATACTGAAACTGGAAGGCTTTGGTAAGAAGATTCAGCATGGACAAATTTTGTCAGAAAATTCTCCAGCCTTCTTTACCCTATACTGGTCTGAAATTGTTCTCATTAAAAACACTGGTCTCTTCACTGTTGTCAGTAATTTCTGAGGAATCAAAGCTTAAAGGTAAACTAAGATCAGAAAATATAAAAGAACATCAGTTTTCCGGAAGAGAATTTCTCCAAAATTGAAAAAGATTTCTATATTTTTACTAGTGAACATTTGAATAAGGACTGCATCCCTGACTGACAACGAATTCTATGCTAGGGTGTGTTGGTTTGAAGAGTTGCTTCTAGTGACCATTGCTCTGCATGAAGTCACAGTCAATGTTTTGGTATGTGTTTGTAACCTGAGATTAAATATTCACAGGGTACAAGGATGACCTATGTGTGTAACTGCTGCTTCTAACAGTAGAAAAAGACTGTCACAGTGTGTCTGAAACCCTGATCATATTCTCTAAGCAGTGCAATACTAAATAAAAGGTTTTCCTTAGGATGTGCAGAGCTGTTGATCTGAAATAGAAACAATGGTAAAATAATCCCCTGAGTCTGAGTAATGTTATGAAATGTGAACATTTCTGTTTAATTACGTTCAGAGTTATTTTGTGTCTCTTTGTACCGATGCTGACTTTGGGTTTCTCTGATTTACGGTTAGACTTAGGTTGCAATTAGGATTAAGAGAGAGACAAAAACCAGAGGTGCAGCTGGAGCGAGGCTGGAAAAGGGACTACAAAAAGAAAGTGTAAGGTGTAGTGAACTTGGTTGTGATACACTTTGCCTGGGGACCTTGCCTAAGACTTAGTCTATGTTTAGGGTTAAGGTTTGCAATACGAATGGGGTTACATTTAGGACTAGATTTGAAAGAGACAGAAAGCCAGAAAGTGCAGTTAGAGTGGAGCTGGAAAATGGGAATTTCTTCCAGCACTTTCAAAGCAATTCCTAGTGCCATAGACATGCAGTTTTGTCTCTTCTTTCTAACAGAAATTAATAAAAAGTTAATATTTTTACCCACTTACTGTCCCGAGTATTCATCTTCTTGCTTAATTCTATTCAGAATTCACATGCTGATGTTTTTCAACATGTTTAAAACTACTTACTGGTTTTAAAAGTTTGCCATCATTAACTCAAATACTTACATCCGAGTAATGGCAGTTTACCTTAAAGATTAGTTTGATTTGGCTTTCTAGGTAGCTTTGTTTTCTGTTATTTTAATAAGGATGGAAATACATGAGCATGTACCCAGATGGAACATTTCAGCATTTCAAGTAAATGATGAGGAGGGAGAAAAAATAGAAAAATAGATGGAATTGGACCAAGAGGTTATTCATAGTAAGAAGATTCCTATTTAGAATCTATCTATAACTGTCATTCCTACACCAGCTGTTAAATATTTTGCCTTGCTTCTCATTTGAATTTGGCTGGTTTCCATCTCTAGGCGCTGATTCTGGTTGTAACAAAATTGAATGCCTTCACCTACTAAATTAAGGAACATGTTGATCCATGATGTTTCCTTCCCTTGGAAATACCACTACACTGTAAGGACCTCACATCTCCACCTTGTTCCTACAAGCATTTAAGCCTCCTTTTTAAAACCTTTAGGAATTCCATCATTCATACAGTTTTTTCTTTTGGTATTTCATTGAATTCTGTGCAAATGGTTAAATTTTGCACCACTATTTTAAACAGTGAGTGCATAAGAATTGTGAATGGCATTCCAATATTGAACTTCTCTAAATCTTATAACAGAGAGAAATTCAATGTCTTGCTTCTGCTTTTCCTATTAGTCTTTTTGCCACACCATCTCGCTGACAAGAGACATCACGTTGTTTGTCCTCTCTGGACTCTTAAATGTCATTATACAGCCCTGTCTTCCATGTAAATTTCCTGCACGGCTGGCTACAGGATGTTTGACTTCTTATTTGATTCTGTTGAATCTGGTTGTGTGTAAGTGGACCCAACTAACTCAGAAATCATGCATTGACCCCATTTCTGTGTCTTCATCTTCATCGCTCCAGTCTGTGCATCATCCGCCAGTTTTACCCACTGTGGTTGTTTACTTTTGGACTATTGATAAGAATGCTGAATGAAAGTTGAATGTCAAATAAACTAATCCCTGTGGAGCTCTGCTAGAAACACATATTCATTGTGAGTTCCCAGCTGACAAGTACTCCCTTGAGATCCATCTGTTGAATCAATTTCTTATGTGATCTATTGGTACTTTGTATTGTTAATCAGAGTTCTGGGCCGCACTGTGTCATATACCTATCATGGTCTGAATATACGACATCTGCCCATTTACTGTTTCAGCCAAATTTGTTATCTAATCAAATGTTACAATCAGGTTTATTTGACTGGATCTAATTTATGTAAAACCAGTTTCGCTAGCATTAATTGTGTTCCGATCACTGAATTCCTTATCAGTGAATTTTTTTACCAGTATTTCCATTATTGCTTAGGACTGATATAAGGCTTACCAGCTACTGAATATGGCAGATTAACATTTCTTCAAGCTGCTGGAATTTTCTTGTTTAGAGATTTATTAAAATGAACATCAGAGGAACAGACATTTCCTCAGCCAATTTTTAAGGACTCTTGAATATTATCTTAATTGAATATATTTATTCATGGTAGATGATGCTTGAAGTTTAGCAGTATGCAGCGCTGTGATTTTCCACCAGTTCTATATCCTGAAATGTAAAATATACTCTCACATTTTTTTCTGAGAAATGAAGTCACTGCCTCGCAGGGAGACAAGATGCAAGCATCAGGTTCTCTCAGCAGGAGTCACGCTCTGTTGCTGCCACAAAGATGAGAATTTAACTTGGACTTGTGCAAGACAGCAGTTTTAAGTTACTCTGGAAGAATCTCTGGAAACAACAGGGAGTCTCAGACTTTCAACAGTATCTTGTTTCAGTATTGCCATTTTGCTGAGTTTGGAACCATAATCTCACTTCCTTTCCCCACTTTGCTCTTTGTGAACTGATAATAGACAGTGCCTGACATCTTTGTCAGTTACTACAAGGCTAGTTTATACTTCATATTCTCATTTCACTTCTTTCTTAGTGGATATACTAAGTAGGGGTACTTAGTGAATATTTTCTCTTTTTTTTATTTACTGAATAACTTTATTAATAATTTTGTCATATGTAGCTTGCAATGAATATTGCTCTTACACAGTTCTTTCACAGAATTATTCTGGTATCCTTATGTTCCCATATCAGTTTTCAGAATTTATCCTATCCTTATTGTTGTACTTGTTATTATCTCTTCTTCTCTATGTTTCTCATATGTATGAGAAATAAAATTATATATAAGATCATATTTATGTACATAGTATATCTTATAAAGTATAAGTATAAATTTATAATATAAATCACCACGGATATATATATTGCTTCTATTTCTGTCTCCTGTCTCACCCTATTTCACTTATGAACTATTATGAAACATTATTCTTCATGATTATATAACCATTATTTTTTTGGGTGGTGCTAACTCATTCTATTAAAAAGCTCTATTTTCATTCATATTTCTCTCATAACCTATTATCTTTTAGATTTTTACAGACAGTGCTTATCATACTTTTCATATTCTTTAAGAATATATCTATTTACAGTACCTGCCAGAAGATCTTGAATGCTGAAATGTGTACTAGTCGTACTAACAGCAGAAGTTACTAGCTTCTTTCCCCTGGGGTACAGTTCCCAAGATCATCTAAAGGTGTTCTCTCTGGTGACAACCTCCAAATGGCATTTGAGCAGTTATAAAGCCCTGATGAGCTATTTGCACTCTGACTTCTCTGTTCCATAGTGCATCAAATAATAAAGACCTAAGTGCAGGGGCTCAATAGCTCCTAGTTTTTGAAAAACAAAGAAACAAAAAACATTTTTTCAAGTATTAGTAAAGTTGGGGAGAGAAAAAAAAGTGGAAAACAGTAAAGAATGCCTCTGTTTAGACTAGCTGGATTTATAAACAAAATTTTTGGGTTTAGAAACATAAGTAATTTTACCCTTTTTATCAGTGTATTGTCAACTGAGGAAAAAGGGAAAAAAAATAACATGGACTGCTCTCTTAGGCATATTTCAGAGGCTGATCAGAAGTACACCTCATAAAGATGGAAAATGGCTCTAGTTTTTGAGAGGTTCTGTATATGCTCTTTGTGTATTTGGTTAACATTTTGTTTAAATAACAAATAAATCTCTTTTACATAGGCTTGTGCAGATGTATTTAGAATAGAATATATAACCTTGATGGCTATTTAGAAACGAAGTAATCAAGCTGTAACATTCAGATCATTTTCTGTTCTGAATTGATGGATCAGTAGATAAAGCTTCAATTACAGTCACAGAATTGTAATTTTAATTGGAAAATTGCATAGGCAGTGTTCACTATGACCAGAAAAAATTAGACTAATGAAAGCAACAACTAAGTCATTTTTGAAATTATGCACATGTATTAATTAAAACAAGAAAGCATCTTTTTCATTGTAGCTGTTAAAATGCCTTTCGGGGACTGCAGTAGAAAGAGTACCTTTAGATGGTCTAGGGAAGTATAACCTAGAGGAAGGAATAACAGGCCCATATTCTGGGTTGTATCTATCTATTATATGACATGGGAATTTTAGTAAAATCAACTAGTGAGCACCATTGCTTGAATTAAATGCTTTGCAAGTTTATGAGAGCAGAACCTTCATAATACCTTCCTGCAATAATTATTATTTGGATTCTGTAGGAGTAAAAAATAGTTCAGGCTTTCAAAAAATGTCTATGGAGATTTTGTAAATCGACTCCCACAAAAGTTGGTGCCCCCAGGCAGCTTTGAAGAATATCCAGCACAGCAGGTAGTATTATGTCTTCAGATTATACTGAACTTTTAGAAAAAATGGCTAGCTCTAGAACAAGCAAGATCCCCTCTTAAGGGATACAGATTGATTACCTATGCTAGCAGTTTTAGCATGGCTCACTTGTAATTTATAGTACGAACTACATTAAGACTGTTTGCAATCTACAAGGCATCGCCTTCACAGTTTTAGCTCCTACATTAAAAATTTCAAGCATGGGAAACTGTCGATGTTGGCAACTCAGTTTGAAATTGTGAAAGCTCCAAGTGAATCTGGTGACCTCATTAGACATAATCCCTCAGTACAAATTATAGTGGATTTGGTGAAGCAGTTACACGCATACATTCTGAACTGTATAATATTGATATAACTCAAATCAGACTCCAAAAGTTGGAGTCTGGCAGGACAGATGAAAATAAGCTGACATTTAGAGGCGTACGGTATTTCCATTTGGAAGCTTTTATGTTTGGGGAATATTTTTATTTAGGAAAAAAATCTAAAGTAGAAAGAGAAGATGAATTAAAGATGGCAAAATCATCTGAAAATTGCGAAGCCAGATGAGAATTTCTGTCTACCAAGGAGAGAGGTACCAAGGAACCCTTAACTGTATCTCCCCCTTGGTTCCATGTTAGATTTACAGTCAGTGCTACACATTAGTCTGGCTCGTTTAAACTCCTCACTTTCTCCTCCTGCCCAGATTGGGGTTGTATCTGGCTCTCTGAAGAGAAAGCAAACTAAGATTAAGAACCCCAGAGCACCTAGCTATTTTTTTGTAGGATTTTACCATTGTGATCAATAGGTGTTACAGACCTTCGTGTCTCTGTTCTTCAGCACACAAAGAATGCCAGCAGCATTGTGTAGACAGTAAATTAAAGGTAATTATAGCAGTAAAGTTGTTTAATACTGGAAAGTCCCTGGGAAAGAGATTCTGTTTTAGCCATACAAACACTGCTAGATGGATGTTCAGGAGGTATGGAGTGGTAAATGGCATGTTTCCCACACTAAAAATGTGAAGAATGTATTCCTTGTGTCTTTTTAGCAAGACAAGGAAGTTTTCTACTGCTGTGAGTGTAAGTAGCTTCTTTCTGCATGCTTCTCATTCCAGGTCTTCTTACTTATCATTTATGACAACAAACATAATGGGCCTTGTAAGCTTATAATTTCCTTTTTTATCATTCTTTTTGCCGCATCCTGGAGTTCATGGAGCTCTTCTTGGAAGTATAGTATTTGTGCTCTTTTAATTTTTTCATCCTCTTCTCCTCAGCCTAAGAATTCTGATTTCTTTTTCCTGGAATACGTTAGAATACATTAGATCTTTGTTGTAAGAACTGTTCCACTACTTATTGTGTAAACATGAAGCAAAGAATCCTAGGAAAAAAAAGTATAAGTTACAGTTTAGACAACTAGAACTGCTTACAAGAAATAAATTTATCACCATCTCCATGAGAATGTCCTAAAGTAGTACTAGATAAGTCACCTAGAACTTGATTTTCAAATGAATGTTCTTTTTAGTGTCCACAACGATTCATATCTGACTCTCAGAAATACTCTATTCCTACATGTGTTACTGAATTCCACACAAGTCGTGCTTTGGATAAATAATTCTGTGATGCAATAAGTTGTCTAACAAATCAGGCCATCTTCAGCTGAGCATCCGAAATGACTGTAATCTTTGGAAAAAAGTAGATGTGGATCTTACCTCCATGCCTATGAAATAATAATAATAATAATGTTTTATGTCAAAAAAATACCAAGAAGATGAATAAATTATTCCTTTGGCACATTTAAATACTGTAACAGTAGGTGTCATAGAAAAGCTCAAGAGAATATTAATAATTATGTGTTCAGAGGCTCAATTAGACGGTATGCAGTAAACAAAGCATGGTGCCAAGTCCCGAACAAAGGGAGGAGAATGAAATGCTGAACTGTTTATCATTTGCTGAGCATAAGCCTTCCCAAGCAATGAACAAAGCTGGGAGTCAATCAGAAATAGTATAGTATTTAATGAACGAATGATGCATATCCTAATAAGTCAATCACCATTAATTCTGGTATTTCCTAAGTTTGGAGCTCTAGGCTTTTAACCCTCTCTGATATATTTACGGATGCATTCTATTAAAGGTAATCTTAAAAGCTTCAGGCAGTGAGGTCCTATTGTACAAGGCTGTACAAAAACACTATGAGACAATGACTGCCCTTAAGTAGCTTTCTGTATAAATAGGTGCAGTTTTCTGAGAGAGGTTTATGTGTTTTGGGTTGTTTGGAATAAGAACAATGGGACTTTTTCTCCTGCTAACCCTTTCAAACCGGCACTGAGAGGAGGGCAGCCAAGTGTCTCCACCAAAAGAGCTATCTAAAGAATTGGCTTGCGATGGGGTTCTCAGCCAGAGGTCAGGGAGTTAGAGCCACCCTGCCCTTCTCATGTTGCTGAAAGGGAAATGAGCCTCCTCTAAATCCTAGATAGACAGGGCAGGCTCCTGGCACTGGGAGAGAAGGTTCTGGTATAGAAAAGATTGTGATTTCCTGAGCTATAAACAATGGAATCGCACAGGTTTTACTGCAGGCATCTGAACGCTGCTGGAGAAAACATTTTCGTCAGTATTCGGAAATCTCCGCCTCGCCTTTATAGACAGCCCTTAGCCCAGTGTTTTGTGCACACAAACTGAGCAGTCTTATTCTTGCTGATTGATTTTCAAATTGATATTGACTTTCCAATTCGCATTCACCTCACTGAGAACCTTCCATTCATCCATCTATCGTATTTCAAGCGGCTCATCACTGTAGCCTGTCAAGACCTTACATAAATCATCTGAGGCATAATCATATGTCAGATACCTATGCAAATGATTATTCTGTTTGCCAGTCCCTATAATCTAGCAACTTTCAAAAGCACAAAAACTGTAATCCCTTTCAATATCTTGGCAATTTGCTACACAACCTATTCATCCCCATCTATTTGTTTATTTTAATCTTCCTGTTTTCTTTGCTGAGATTAAAAGTCACACTTCAACTGAAAAAGAGCTAACTGGTATTACAACAGTCCTCATGAAATCAAAAACAAGGAATTTCATCCCTGTGTAAGCATCATTTTTTAAAATAATGTACTGCAGAGCAGTATATAGAACAGAACATCTTGACTGACTTATGTTTTTTTTGAAAAAGAAACCTACAAAAAAACAAATCCCACCACTTCTATTCCAGACTTTCAGCTCCTGATATTTTTTTTGTAAAAGTGGATTAAACTGTCAATAAAAAGCAAGCCGTGTTATTGCTGTATTTGTGGTATATTGTGATAAATTCAATTTCAAGAAGAAAAAGACAAAGGTATATGAAAAAACTAAGATTGACTTGAATCATTGGGTATCTTTCACACTAGAATTACCTTAAAAAAATGGAATTCCATATTTCCTGGAGTGGAAAAATTTTCCTGAATTTTTTTTTCTGTTAATGAATTAAAAAAAATAAAAAAATAAAACCAGTCAATTGTAAAAGTGTCTATTTAAGAAAAACACCTCCTTTGTCCTCAACATGATGGTAACTTTGAATATTTGGTTCTTTATCAGTTCCTTTTACCAAAGTGTTATATCTCAATACGTACATTTCTCTTACAATGTCATACCTTTCTTTTGGAGAGAATTGTAGTACAATGACGCACTTTCTTTAGCAGAATTGCTACAACAAATTATTCCTGTTTAAATTTCAAATAGTTCATATTTTAAATTATTTTCCTGACTCAACAAGTACTTGTGAATATTTTCTACTACAATGAAATGTAATAAATATTTCAGAAACTCCGGTGCACTTTTTACAAACAGGGACAAAGACCCACAAGAACGAAAGTGTGTGAACGTTCACATTTTTATTCAAAATACTGTCACATTCTCTCATTCTTATAATGGGAGCACATCTGAAAATTAGAGTAAGCTATAGCAGTCGTAGTTACACTAGTCATCATAAAATTTAATTATAATCACCCATGATTAGTCAAAAAGCTTTGAGAAAATGGGAGTAAGAGAGAAAGGAAAAGGAGAGAAAACACAACAGATTTACTTAATTGCTTTCATTGACTATGAAAGCCCAAAAGTGTTTCAAGTGAAGTTACACAAAGTGGCTAATTTTTTTGTCATCAAATCACAATTGTGTAACCCAATTACAGAGTGTTTGAAAAAATGTTAAATAATGTATGTACCGTCATAGATAGAAATACCAAATTTGATATATATTTTTTTGTTTCAATTAAAGGTAGAATCATCCTTATGTTTGATACATAACAAGCTCTCTCTTAAGAGAATGTCTGGAGAATGCTAGTTGCAAGGATCCTAGGGACAAGGTAATAAACCATTGTCTAATTATTAACTGCTATGGCAACAAAATGCTCACAGCTCTTCTATATGCTTTCCCTTTCACCAGTCCCCAAAATTAGGCTGAACCATCCCTCTGCCACCCTTGAGTAGGCTGGAGGGCGTGGGAAGGTTGCTACCACAGTAGAAAAAGAGAACTGGGGGAGGACAGAGAGGGACCTAGAGAGGGACCATCTCTGTCCTGGGAATTATTTCCCAATGCCCTTTGCCAGCACCGTCAGGAATCAACCTATTCTGTTAGGTTCCCTTTCTTTTTTTTTTCATTTCTGTAGTGAAATCAACCCTGACTTGGCTTTTCATCCTGAAGTAGCAAAATTCAATTTTTCCTACTTTTCTGCCAAGTTTTAACTCAGACACTGAGAAAAGGACTATTGCTCCAGGATCTGAAGGGGTGAAAGTCTGAAACATTTCCACTTAGAGCTGTTTCTCCTCGGAGAGCCCTAGCTTGCCTTCCGCTCAGCAGCCTGATCTTGTTGCTCCTCTTTCAAGGCATGTAATTTATCTTGTGCATTATAAAGGCAGTACATAAGCCCTCGCAAGGTTCGTAGATCCTACTTCAACTTAGGTGCCATCATCCTTAAGTAGATCTCATTTGTACTGGCTAGGTACATCAAAATAAGCCGGTGATGATTATAGTGTTCTTATGGCAGCCATATTTATTTGTAACTTCTGAAAAAAAAAAAGGATTCACTCAACTACAAGTAGTTCCAGCAACTACCCAGTAGGACTTACTGAGGATGTACTTAAGCATCTGCAAGATCAGGACTCACACCTTCAGGAAATTATTGAAATTCTTATTCTGATGACACAGTATAGCACTTTGTCAGATACAAGCTCAAGTATTTTTATTTCTCTCTTGGTACATTTTTAATATTTGTCACTGTCGTTCCAGTTGAAGGACACTGCTTCAACGATTTCACTAAACATGCTATGTAGGTGCATCTTTTGATATATTTTATTCTTGTATGTAGTGAATTTATCTATATTCAGTTTGCATTTCTGAAATGCAGTATCGCAGACACTGACAGATGATTGATTAAGTTTGACAGAGTACAATGAAGGATACTTGATATAAAGTGTCTATACTGCACTGTCAATACTCTTCTGCGTAGCTGGGCAGATAATTTATCCACCCATTTTCAACAGTATTTATTTATTTCCTGTTTACAATTATAAATAAACTGCAAATGTTTCTCTTTACTTCAGTTCACCTTGCTTTACTTTTACCTTTGCTGCCCTGCCATATTCTGCATTGCTGTTCTTTAAATATATGTTCGGTAACACTCAAAATTTAATAATCTCACGCAAAAGAAATTTCCCCAATGCAATGAAAAATGGAAAATATTTTTTACAAACTCCCAAACATTCAGCATTTCATAAATAAAGAAAAAAATTATGTTTAGCTAAAAAGCGCTCACGACATATGTGAAAAAATATGTAAGAATCCTACTTAAAAGAACAAAGATGTTTGTTTTGTAGACGAATGCACAGGTAGGTTCAGCGGGATGTTAGATATATACATAGTTGCTGCACATAAATGTAAATAAATTTTAAGGTAGCACAACTCTTTTACTAGATAAACATTAACTTTGCATCAGACATGACTGCCTGATATTACACCCATGGAAATAGGCTGTTCATGACAATGCATTTGTCAAGAAGTTTCATCCAATATTAATAGGTAATGACTGTGTGGGGACTAGAAACCTAAAGTACATTGCATTTCTCTGAAATTTCCAAGCTTATTGCACTAACAGTACCTCACACCTTGTTTTATTGGCAAGTTCTGTTGCAGACCATAATTAAATCAATCAGTAACCGGGCATGACACAATGTTCTGGTAGGTTTCAAGCTGAGGAAATTTAAATTCACTACAAACTGTGTTGCAGAAAAAAAAGAAAAATCAAGCTTACCTAAGGACATACATCTCAGTTTCAAAAGCTATCACTGAGTTTATCCTGGGTATGGATGGCTGCACCTCAAATGGTTTAGCAGCTTCAAAAAAAAGATCCTAAGGGTTAGATATCTGGCCACAAATGTTTAAAACAGAGTTATCCTCTTTTTGAATCAAAGTAGTTAAGTTTATATCTTTCTTTCTTTGTTTCTTAGAGACACAAAGAGAGTTCAGTTGTGAGGTCTTTTTCTTTTTCTTTTTCTTTTTTTTTTCCCCCCTTTCTTTGTTTCAGTTTATTTAATCAGTGTCTTGTTTTGGTTTGGTTTTTGTTTGTTTTGTTTTGTTTTAATGCATATCATCTTTCCCTAGGCATTGCTTGGGCATGATACAAGAAGATTGAGATGGAGAACCGCCACTAAGTTAGTGGGAGTTGTCAGTTTAATCTAAGGCATCATATTGAGAATCTAAGTATGTAAGCATACCTTCAAGTGTTTCTGTATGGTGGAAAAACCTCCCTGAACCCGAGCAATATTTACATTTGAACAATATATTTTAGGAAAATCAAGGTAGCATTTTGTGGCTTTCTATAGAATATCATTATCTCAGGCAGAATGTTTGCCTGTTCTCGTGGACTCAGAGTTTAAGATCTAGTCTGATCGTTCAGCTTCCCTGAGTTAAGGGAGCTCAGGTATGATTGATGTCAATAGCGTTAAATGAGGCACTCATTGTCTCATCTTTTTTTTACTACCTGACTTCAGAGTCACATTGACTGCAAACAATGAGAAAATCAAGGAACCAACTCCCCTGGATTGGCTAACTGCTTCAAAGGAGGATGTGAACAGAAAATAAAAGGCTTTTCCAGTAAAATTGGCAAATCTAATATATGTTGTCCCCAACCAGAAATAGCAATTTGACAAAATGAAAACTTTTTCACTGGAAAAGAAAAAATATTCTATATATTCATCCAGAGAAATAGTCCAAAGAAATTTTCTATTGTGCATGCAGTGAAAAGATAGCAAAAAATTCTACAGTAAGACTAATTGATTATTGCCATAATAAAATTCTGAAGCATGTAGTTGACTTGAATTTCTGGTATAACTATATTCTTCTCTTTTTGGATTAATATTCCAGGACATCAGGTAAAACTGTATCCCAAATAGCCCTAAAGAAAGGTCAGTTTGGATTAATTTCTATGATGCAAAAACTTTTTTTAAATTGTCAAAAAGTTGTCTTTGACAGCTCCAAAGAGGAATTCTGATTTTCCCTTTTTAAAATCAATTCTTAACTTAGAAATTGTATTATAATTGATAATAGCTGGTACTGAATAAAATGTTTCAGAACTATTTATATTTTGTCACAGAAACTTTTTTTCCTTTCTATCACAATTAAATTAGAATCTGTTCCAGAATCCTTCTGTTTTCACCAGATGGAAAACTGTTTCTTTGTAATTCTATATTCAGTGACAGCAACTGAATCTAAACTAAAAGCATTCTCAAAAATGTTGCACCACCTTCAGATCAGTGAAGCATTTCAAGTCACTATTAATGCTAAACCCATAAATATACATTATCAGCTGAAAACTAGTTTAAGCATTATGCAATATGAAAGTGAGCTAAGTCCAAATGGACTGTTAGAATGAAGTTGTTTGGACGTATCATGAAATTAAATATGAGGAAACTTCTTCACGTTTCCATGCAAAAATAACTATTAAACAGAAAATCATTAACGAATCATCTTCACCCAGTGATTCCTGCATGAATAACAGAAAGAGCAAATTTCAGCTGACAAAGTTCTAGTGCATCTCTACATACTTCCTAGTGTACCGGGGTTGTAAGTAAATCTTACATCTTTTTGTACTACAGAGAATTCCTGTTAATTACACATAGTTTAGGAGAAAGAATTGAAGTTCTTTCATGCTTCATTTGTACTATAAAGAGTCCGTGACTGCATACATTTGAATGCCCTGAATATTAAGCTGCACCTGATGAAAACTAGAATTCTAGAGGTAAGATGAGAGACAAGTAGTAAAGAAAAAAAAATAAAAAAGGAAAAGATAGATTAAAGAATAAAAAAAATAAAATAAAAAAAAAAGGCACCTCGTCATTATAGTTATCGAAAACTTTGGAATCCGTCAATAGGAAACTAAACTTTAAACTCTTTGATGATCATGAAATATCAAAGCAGGAAAGTTGCCACTCACAACGGAATTAATATATGCCTATCCGCAATTCTGCAATGAACAATACTTTCAAATAGAACAAATGGAATAGCTAGGGGAAAAAAGGAAAATGTTTTGAGAGAAGTTTTTCTTCAAATTGCCTCTTCTTCCTGTTATACAAATAGATTTAATAAAAAAAAAAAAAAAAAAAAAAAAAAAAAAAAAAACAAAACATTACCTTAACCTATAAACTTTGCTTTGACTTTGTTCTTACACTACCACAGCAATAAAAGCACTACTGTTACTGAAGGATGACATTCAGAAGTGTGAGCCAAGATTCCCCATAATTCCAGTGGTAGCACTTATAAATATAATATGAAGCGGAAGATATTAAAAATGCTACTATATCAGAAGTTCAGAAAATCAGTTTTATTTAAATGTAAATTAACAAATTCTCCTTTCCTCCAATCTAACAGAATTGCATAGTCCACTGATTTTAATTAAGATGGGAAAACTGTTTTGATAAAATAAGGAATGACCCCAACATGTGCCTAAAACTTAAAATGAAACTGCATTTGAAGTGAATAGAAGAGAAAAATGATTGTTAAAGTTAACTTTTCCTCTATGTTGTTTTTGTTCTTTTTCCTTTTCCTTTCCTTTGTCCTTTTTTCTTTTTTTCCCACCCCCTTTTTATTTCTTTTCTGTTGGAACCCAAACTTCACTACATATCTCCTTTTATGAGTATGAATGTTAGCAATGTAGAAAAACATGGAGACCTTTAGAGTAGATAAAAAATATTTTCTAATTATTTTGAATGAGTATTTCATCCAAAATTATGTCACATACAGCTGAAGTTATGCGCTGAAAATTTCTTCTTGATTTTCATTTTGTGTTTATTGTACAGAACATATGACAGTTGGGAGTGACCTTCAAAGACAAACTTGTCCAGCCCCCTGCCAAAGCAGGGTCACCCACAGCAGGTTGCACAAGAATGCATCCAGGCAGGTTTTGAATGTCTCCAGAGAAGGAGACTCTGGGCAGTCTGTTCCATGGCTGTGTCACCCTCAAAGTGAAGGAGATTTTCTTCAAGTTGAGATGGAATTGCCTGTGTTCAAGTTCGTGTCCGTTGCCCTTTGTCCTGTTGCCGGGCACCACTGGTGCATCCACAAAACATCACTAGACATGACTTAGAAACTGCAAGGGGGTTTTTGGATATTGTTCAGAGGTTTGAAAATCATTCCAGAGCAACAGTGAAAATGCTCCTTGAATGACCTGAATACTAAAAAAAAAAAAAAAACCACCAACAAAAAACCCTAACAAAAATCCAAAAATCCAAATGCACATCACACTGTGATCCAGCAATTTGTGTTTAAAAACTCTAAATAATCAGGAATTTGAAAAGCAACAAGTTAGTTGACAAGCTACTCAAAACTATTCCGAATAAAAGCAAAATTATGTCAACACAGTTTTCATAGGGATAGCTGAATGACATACTGACACTGCCAGGACTTCAGCAGTCAAGATTTTAATATGTGCCCTGGCTGCAGGAGTATTCTAGACCATGAATGTCTTCACTGCTGTTGTTCCTCAGACCTTTCAAATTACCTGTGGAAATTTTACTTTAAACTTTAACGGGTTGTGGGCTTTGTTCACTCATAAAAACAGCCCGTGACAGAAAATTGCTACTTGAAATACTCTGGAGGATAATGGCCAGAGAGGCAATGGTATTCTGCCTATGCAGGCAGGGCACAAGTTGATGACTCAGATAAGAATATAAACTTTTTCTCTTACCTTGTATATGCTTCATGGCAGAATATGTGCATTTTTTGTTAAAAAAAAATAAATATTACATTTTTAAGAAATATTTAAGAAACTATTTTGCCAATGAGTTAATCAGTAAAAAGAGGCATGGACATTATAGAGGTACATACTACACAACTTGTAATTACAGTGGATAATATTCTTCACGTATCACAAGAAGCAGAATATAGATCTTACTTTTCTAACATACCTATGAACAGTGAAATTCTAGAAGCATGAATCACCAGGGATGAATTAAAATATAGAGGTCCTACTGAAAATACACACTTCTGTATATCTCGTAAATATTGCGGTATGTACTACCTGGTAATTGATTTAATGATCCATTTTCAGAAGTCAAAACAGGTATCAGATGGCTACTTGCTTTAGCAAATGGCTACAATATCAAATTCACAGGCTAGGTTAGTGGTAGCTACAGTATAATGACAGTACTGTTGCATGCAAACCTGTTAAAATATTAATCTCTGCATCAGCCTATTACTATCACTAGCTGTCTCTGCTGAGTCAATACTATCATCTCAATTTGAGTCTTTCCTAAAACTAGAGAATTGATTATAACACCCACAACAATTTTCAAAGGTAATTGAATGAGGTACATTTATTTCTCATGTATTCTGAAGGATGTAAAAGTATACCAGGGCTCTGGTTTTCAGGAATGTGTTTTCTTCGTATTGAACTTTGCCCTTTGAGGATCTCTCTAAAGATGTTTCCTGGGGAAATACATTTCATGTAGAATTGAAATGTGGTCTTCTACAGCATCTGTTGTCTCTCCAGCACTCGGTGATGCGTATCCAAGTCTCTCTAACACTCATTCAGTACAGTCACTGATGTATTTGCAGTTCTCTACAGAAGCTGCTGACACATAACCAGTTATTTCACAATGAAACCTATAATAACTGTTTCTTTCGCAGCGAAACTTTGTCAAAACCGGCACCTAGATACTAGGCTTACCGTGGTACAAATAGCTGAGAGAGGGAAAACTAGCCTGAGCGCTACACTTATTCTTCTGTAGAAGTATGTGTGCAAAAGCATGAATGACTAAAAATCATAGCAGTTTCTCACATATTTCAATTTTCTTTTTAGATACAGTGTTGCATTTGCATCAGTTTACAGTTCAATCTGTCTTTGCTGGTCTAATACCGAATAACTCTTCTCTAAAAAGAAATGTACGTAAATCTCAACTACACGTATATATATGTCTGTATACATATATAAATGTATAAATGTAAAAAACATTTATAGGGATACCTCCCAGTAGACCAGGTTGCTCCAAGCCTCATCCAACCTGGCCTTGAACCCTTCCAGGGATGAGACATCCACAACTTCTCTGGGCAACCTGTTCCAGTGCCTCACCACCCTCACAGGAAAGAATTTATTCCCAATATCTAACATAAACCTACCTTCTTCCAATTTAAAACCATTACCCCTTGTCCTATCACTGCACTTCCTGACAAAATTGCTTGTAGTGCTTTCTCCTAAACTCGTGCACTGGGTTACCATACAGTGCATGAAAGTTGCTTTAGACTCATCAACAAAATCTAATGTAACCACACATGTTGGCTGAAAACATATGCTGAAGTTCAGTCAAGCAACTGTATTATCCAGTTATCACAACTTTTCTGGGTGTTTTTTATACCGAGTTATTTCACCACGTCTGAAATAACTGCATGATTTGTGCACATGCATCTTCTAACCAGAGCCTAACCTATTTTTTAATAGGTGGATCTGTTACAGAAAATAGGTCCAGACAGTGTATTTTGAGCACATGGGAACTTACTGTACCTGGACTACCAAATTAATACTCTTTCTGACAACACTAGCATTGCTCCAAACCCGGGCTTATAAACTTTGGTAAAAATGCAACTAAAACCACAATCCTAAGGATGAAACATCTGAAACCTGGAATCAAAATCTGTGGTGGGAATCTTTAAACTGTAAACACAACAAAAAAGTTCTGAAAGGGCTCAAGAACTCCATTACCAGATAGTGGGAACAGGATATATTATGCCAGCTAAGTGGCTTCCAAACTGCCTTCCAGACTCTGAACTTTGTGGACACAGTAATGTGGTTTGCAATTGGGCATCAAAACATTATTGCCTCACAGTGTGTTCCAGCTAGAAGTTCAATGAATAAGAAATGCTCTGGTTCATAGGAAGTGCTGAGTGTTGGAAAACATAAGGTATACAAAACATTTGGGAACACAGTTATTTTCTCTGCATTAATATTTCCTTTACATATATGTTTTCCAATACTTACTCCATCTCTGTGGTGCTGGCCAAGTTCAGAAGGACTAAACATTACCCAAGTCCCAACATGCAGTGCTTCCTCTTCCCTGCACAGCTCTCCAAGGCTATATACATACATCAGTGGCTTTTAATTTTATTTCTCTAGTCCTAGACATTTACATTCCCTGAGTTTGGGTTTTTTTTTTCAGTCCATTAAATATGACCTTTGCATGTTCTGTTGGAGTTTTATCATAAAGTTAATGCATGACTTTGTCCTCAGGGGGAAAGTATATGGAAGAAGCCCATGTTCCGCCCAAATCAACATTTTTTTCACCCAGCATACAAAAAAACTTTTCTTTAATTGGGACACTATTAAACTCCACCTCACTGACTAAAGCTACTGTGACTATTTCAAGAAGCTATTCAACCACACAGTAGTCAAGACCCGGATGTGACCCTTTATCTGCCTCAAACAAAACACTTTCAATAGTTGTTTCTAGGAACATAATTACTTTGTGATTCTACTATGGATAATCTTTCTTATTCTAATATCAGTAATAAGCAATTACAAATAACAAGATGCTGATTATAACAGCAATACCAATTTGTATCTCCAGTACTTGAAGAACTTGAAGAAGACTTAGCATGCACCAGAGCTAATGGTAAGAGATGCAGGAAGAACTGAAGCTCAGAGTGAAATGTTGTTTATGCCTCACTGCCTGCCTGGGTTGTGAGATTTTTGAAAACCTGTGTTAAGAAAAGGGTGTCCACAACCATTTTGCTTGTGGTCTGTGTTGGTTTATTAAGCCCATTTTTAAGGACGATAAATTTCCATAAACTGAAAACATAAGTCACCCACCACAACTGCACCTGATTCTAATATCAAGGACTGCCTTTTGACATTTTCTGCATACCAGAGCAAGCTTTCCTTTCAGAATCAGGCACCTGAGACCCTGCTAAAATTCAGAAGTTCCCCTGGTTTGCAAGACAGCTTCTCCTGTAGAAGAATAAAAAATGAATGGTTTCTAACGTCTTTTTTTTTTTTTTTTCCAGTGTAATTTATCAGATTAATAAAATCATCCTTGGACAATGTCTGTGAAATGCATTGTGTAGCCTGAGCAGGAGAGTTGGGCAGGATGCTTACTGCAAGGTGCAAGCTGTACTCTGTGTACCATCAGCTGGGTGAAAACTTCCAGGAGTTAATGGAACAGTACGTGAATCAACCACCATCACTTTTTTCATTCCCCCTGGTTTTTTCCTCTTGCTCTCTCCTATTATGCCTCTGTGCGTAACAAGCATTCCTTAAGCTCTTGGCTCTGTCCGACAGCAGTTTCTACATAGCTTACAGATGGCTCCTGGAAACTTTAGCCCCGTGTTTCTGTCAATTTTTGCAGGCGCTGAGAGTTTTGTCTGTGACTAAGCAAATCTAAAAGTAGATTTCTTTATATGAGGTGTTGTCAAGGATATTTGTTTGTCTCTGAGCCGTTGCAGAATATTTTCCCAACTATCTCAACTGGGAACGGCTAGAAGAGCATGTTCTTCTCATTGCCAGCACCCTGACAATACTTAACTCTGCAACAGGAGAAATGCTGACTCTGTGGATGGCTGGATTGGCAACAGTTGTCCAAAAAGCACAGATTAGTGCAGTGGTTTGTAGTGCCATGCCTGTAATTAGAACCATTGATGCCAGAGAAGTGTTTTGAGTGGGTCGGGACATTCTTGCCCTTCACACAAAAAGAACAACATAAACATTTTTTTCCAGTATGCAGAAAGCAATTCCTGATTTTAATGGCTGCACATGCCAACAATATGCTGCTATTACTGAGATCAAAATGGACAAGGTAAAACAGCATGCTTGAAAACTGCCGTGATATTTTGGTAGGTCCCAACAGGAAGAGTATGATGTGGTGTTCTATGAAGCTTGCAAATGTCTCCGAAACATCATGTGGGTGATGCTTCTGGTTTCTGAATGAACAAACAAGCAGAAATTCAATATGGATGTAGTGTCAAGTACTTATTAATAAGCATAGTTATCCTTAATATGAAAGGGCAGCTGCAAATGCTGTTGTCAAAGGAATTGCCTGGTTTTATCCATTAAAGAAGCAAATCTCTTTTTAGTGCCATTTGTTACATGGGTCACATTGTGTCTGGTTAGATCAGCCTGTGTTTTATCAAAAATGCACACTGTGTATGCTGACAAAGCCCAAAGCAATACAGTACAGGATACATTTTCAGCCTACTAAGTGGGAAGCTACAGCTGTGTCTTCTACCAACAGTGACAAGCATTGTATTTGCTTTCCAACATGCAGCTTTTCAATATTGGCTAGATGTGCTGCAGGCAGAAGTTACCTTAGCAGAATGGAACAGGCCTTCGAAACAAGTGTGTCACCTCAAATCTGTAATCAGCCATATCCTTATTATATTCATTATTATTATTATTGTTGTTCTTGTTGTTGTTATTAATGTGTAATGTACTATTTAATCAGTGTGGTCCAAATGTAGCCATTAGATTCCTGCAAGCTCCCTGATATGGAAAGATACCAGGTCTTGAAGCTGGAGTTCTCACATGCTGGATAGCATTTTAAATCCTGCTCCGGAAACGATTATTAGTAAACAGGATAAGAGATGGACACAGTCCAACAAGCTTCAGCCACACAAGGTATTTTATTCCCACCTACTTCTCCCTGTGTTCTCTCCTTAGCTGTCACATAGCTCCCTATCTTCCTTTCCATTTTAATCATTTAATCATTCTCTTTACTCATTACTTAAACCTTTTATTTCTCATTTCCTAATATGATGTGTCATCCATCTTGACAATAATCCAAATTTACAAAAAATACATTATAGAAGACAGAACTGAAAAGATCTTAACAATAATTATTTTTTCCTAGACTTGAGTAGGCAATGGTGGTATAATTTTTCTTTATATTTGAAATATTTAGCTATTGCTAAGGAAGGAAGTGAACTTAAAACCCCATAACATTAGTTCCACCTAATAGCAATCATCTTCCTTTTACCTCCTGCTTATGCACCTTTCTTATTACTGTCTTCTATTTGAACTACAAGCACTTTGAGGAAGGAATGATCTTTTTTTCCTTTTTGTTACGCCTAGCACATATATGGTGTGTCTAAAAACCGACGCCAAAATCCTTGTCCTACCACTACCCTTCCAGTCATCTTCTTCCAAAGTCACACACAGATCTCTGAGGTCAGAAGCAGTAGGAGATACTCACATATAGGAATAAATTAATTGAATCACGCAGCTAGGAGAAACTTAATTGAGTCATGCAGCTAGGAGGAAGCTTCCAGGGGCCTCTAACCCTTTTACAAAATTCCAGTGAGAGAAAAGGGTAGTACTAAATGATGGCAAAGCAAACTATGAACACTTGGACACCTATAAGAACACCCACATACATGCAGTCAGTTGCTTTTGCACATCTTGTGATCAATGGTTACTCACAACTACTTCAGAAGGCTACCCTTTGGATGGCTCTTGCCTGAACAAATCCAGTACTAAGTGCCATTCAGGAAGACAATTAATTTTTGTCTAGAATAATTTCATGTGGTACATAGTTCCAAACTTTCCCTATAGCCTTTCAGGTATTTTCTGAAAAATATACTTGCTTTGTCAGCAGGATTTCTTCCACCTATAAAGGAGAAATTTTAGCATGTGGAAGAGTGAAATTTGGGCCATTCAAATGAATTTGCGACCTTTATGCTAGAGGGCAAGTAAAGACAACATAATCCCTTGATCTATATTAAACAAGTGCTTCCAGCAAACAAAGCCTTTTCTTCTCAGAAAATGGACACATTTCTGTGGCTTATAGCATACAAATGTCCTTTCCTGATCTTCATGAAAGGCAATTTTATTTTTTTATTAAATGCTTCTTAGTTGCTATTAAAAAATTCCTTTGTTTAAAAGCTCCAGCGATTTAATTTTAAAAATAGTGCTATTCTTGCAACATGTTGCATTTGGAAAATTTGCTCATCATATGCAAATTTCTGATGATCATTATGAATAAATTAAATCCATCACTGTAAAACTATTTGTTTCCTTCCAAGAGGGAAAAAAAAATCCTGTATGTTTATTTATGCCTGTATTTGAGCTTGCTTCATGAAATGCCTTTACGTGAATGCTTAATTATTTCTGAATTATGCAAGCCCAGTAGTTTAAAAAAGAAGCAAATCCTGAAAGACTGTAACACTTGTGCTAAGTTTCATTAGAACACCTGCACTGGCTGTGAAGCAGAGTAGTCAATAAAATCAATGACATCCACCTTTAAATAAAATAGAAAGTCAAAATGGATTCATGATGTACCTGATAAAGGTCATGTGTCAGGGGCATTACATATCTTAAAACTATAGAAAAGAGGGAAAAGTCAGTCTCATAGAAGAAAAATCAAGATGTTTCTTCTTTTATGCCCACCTTTCCCTGTCTTTACTGAACTTGATGTTCTCTTTCTCTAAGTTACGTGCAGTGGAGATGTGTTTGAGAAGGTTTCTGCACTGCATCAGAGCTGTGCAAGATTTATAGGTGCAGTTTTCCTGTCTCCAAAAGACAGCCATGTGCATTTGCTTGTGATACCAAGGCATAGCTCTTTTCAGTGGTAATTTATTAACTGAGTTAGTATGAGGAAGAAGAACTGAGAATGAAAGGGAAAGCCTGTATCAGCCTATATCATTTATTTTTGTCCAAGTATTTTTTCTTCATTTGCACAGGAAGATATTTTTTTCACAAAAGGAAAGTAGCTTGATCCAGTCATGGCCTGCAAGATGAATACAGCCCACTGCTTTGTCTTCAAGAGGCAAATGAGAAAAACTTGTGGATCAGCAGATGCTACAGAAACAGTGAAGCATTGTCTTCTGTCGACCAGAGATCCTTGTGGGAGATGCAGAAATTGGTGTATTTGTCAGCTAAATCTGTGTGAGAAGGGAGAGATCCCTGTTTGGTGGAGAGAGATAGAGTGGTCCTAAAACCCAGGTGTAACCTTATTGATCGTTTTGCTTGGATCACCCATGCTTTGGAGGCAGGACACCAATTTCTCACAGTGTAAGGGAAAATATGGCCATTGCTGAAATGTCTCAATGTGCAATGAAAACCAATTAACTTATGCATTTGAGAAACTAAGAGAGAAGGAAATGTGGAAAGTTAACCTGAAATGGTAGCTATGTTTATTGGTGCAAGACAGATGTTTACAGTAATATAAAACCTGAGGTCTGGCATAGCAAAGGCTTGTTTTTAATTATAAGGCAGTTGCCCAGCCCAAATTAATTGTACCATCAAAGGTAGTCGACTGCATTTAGGCAAAAACTACATTTGTTTTGCTTGTAGCATATGTTCCAACAAGATGGAACAGGAGAGCTGGAGAAGAACTCTTTTTCAGGGAGTGGAGTGATAGCACAAGGGACAACAGTTTTAAATTGAAAGAGGAGGGATTTAGATTAGATATTAGGAAGAAATTATTTCCTGTGAGAGTCGTGAGACACATGAGTAGGTTGCCCAGGGAAGTTGTGGAAGACCCATCCCTGGAGATGTTCAAGACCAGGTTGGATGGGGCTTTAAGCAACCTGCTCTAGAGGGAGGTGTCCCTGCCCATGGCAGGGGGTTTGGAACTGGATGATCTTTAAGGTCTTTTCCAACTCTAACTATTCTATGATTCTAAGATATCAAGGTGTAAAATGCATACCCTTTTGGTTGTGATAATATCGTCTTAGTGTGGTACAGTGGTGTCATTCTTTTTTCAAGAAGTAGCTGTTTCTTATGAACAGTGATCCATACTGCAGTATATTGTGCAAAACTCCTAAGCTGCTAGGAGTGAAAAGTCAACTGGTAGTTATTAAATTAAATGGCTCTCCTTGTCAATTTTTGGCAGATAAATATATGTAAATCATTTTTGTTTGCCATTATAGAATCAAAGGGCCACCAAATATTTCAGGTTGGAAGAGGCCTTGAGCAATTTCTTTTCCAACCTGCTGATTAAAGCAGGGTCAACTGCTTAGGTAGCTCAGAGCTTTATCCAGTCAGGTTTTGAACACCCCCAGGGATGGGGACTGCACAACCTGTTCTACTGGTTGGCTGTTCTCATGGTGAAAAAGTGTTTCCTGATATCCCCTCAAGCCCTTGTTTTCAACTTCTGTATGTTGTCTCTCACCCTCCCACGAAGCCCCATTGTGAAGAGCTCAACCTATCCCCCACCCCATGCTGTGGGGCTGCTGTTAGGACCTTCAGAACCCATCTATGCCACAGACTGAAGCAGGCCTGGTCTCTCAGCCTCTCCTCACCAGCTGACTGCTCCAGACCTGATCATCTTGGTGGTAGACCTTGCTTCAGCTTATCAATGTTTTTCCTGTACTGGAGCGTCCGAAACTGGATCAATCTTTTGGATGCAGTTTAACTAGTGCTAAGTAGAGGGGATGTAGCAGAAAACAAAATGTTGCAGGTCATGGTTCCAAGCACTGTCCCATGGCCAACCCTACTTTTGAGTGACCAGCGTGCAGCTAAGCTCATCAAGCTATTAAAGGTTTGGCTTATTTTCTAAAGCTGATACCATCAGTATTGACTCATTTGTAAAGTCTCTGCTTTCTTCTTTGTTCTGGACAAACAAGAAGTGTGCATTTTTCCGTTGCTACCATTACAAATTCCCCAAGCAAGGTAAAAATTATAAATTAAAAATTGAGCTTTGCATAACGGAGAGGGAAACAGAGCATTATTGTTACTGTTCAGAGAGAACTGACCATGATGAAGGTGTAGCGTGTTTCCCTGGCAATAGAGATACTGAAGCTTCATTCTTCCTTTCTACAAGATACACCCAATCCTTGGAAGCACATCTACAAATATTGTTTTAATAAATGCCTTGTTCCTGAAAACCATGTCATTAAATAACACAATATCTTCAGTTAGAAAGAAAAAGATACCATGAACTAAAACCTGATAACTGTTTAATTGATATAATTTTATGCTATTTAGATAATGAGAAGTTAGATAAGAACTTTATTTAGACACCGATATTTTTTCTGGACTGGCCTCCTGCACTTACAGACAGAGGTAGTTACACAGATTTCTGGAAAAATGACAGAAAGCCCTTGCACAATTCACAAAATTGGTGTAACTCTACAGACTGTAAATATCCCTGTCTGGTGAAGGGGAGGGGAAATATGATTCACTCAGAGGAAGAAA
>VXBW01006447.1:279512-301101 GCA_013400375.1 Thinocorus orbignyianus
GATTCCAAAATTTTTCTACGTCCACTGAAAGTGGTAAATGAGGAAGTAATTTCACTTATGATGAGAGTAACAATTTTTGGTGGCTAGTTACTGAATGGAAGGCAAAAGTTTCTGTCATCCAAAACTTTTCAGCACTGCTCTCCACAAGTTTTAATGTTTTTCTTTCTCATTTCATCTTACAGCTAATGAGGGCATTCTTGCAACTGGAAAAGCTGATTGAAATATTTAATTTGTGAGCAAGGAAGCTAAATTATTTTCATTATTTTCATATTCTACTTTTACAGTTAAAAATTTCTTTCAATTTCTGTCTGATACAATCTAAATACTCATTATGGAAGTTCAGCCTTTAAATTTCTATTCAGATATGCTTATAGAAAAGGATAACTGCATTTAAAAGCAGTAGAAAGTATCATCCTTGGACACCTTGACAGATGAAAGGGTTAATTTGTTCAGCTTTAAAATATAGAGGTGTGATTATGTCTTTCAGGTGGTTTTATTGCACCACAACTAAATAAGGACTTAGTTTATTTCTTATTTAACATGTGAAATGTGACAAATGAAACATCAATGAACAATGACATCATATGTTGCCAAATGAAAAATGACAGCCTCCTGTTCATTACTTTGCAGAAGCTTCCTCCAGACACTGATTTCCCAGAAGATTTTATGGCTAACTACTCTTTGGACA
The DNA here is from genome assembly GCA_013400375.1 of Thinocorus orbignyianus. Classification (NCBI taxonomy): domain Eukaryota; kingdom Metazoa; phylum Chordata; class Aves; order Ciconiiformes; family Thinocoridae; genus Thinocorus; species Thinocorus orbignyianus. The sequence goes on from VXBW01006447.1 coordinate 280,201, forward strand.
CTCCTTATCTATTTTATGTTGTGATGATGATTAGAAAGAATTATTTCCAGGAAGCATCAAACACCAGTGTGACTTTTTCATCACCCTTTTGGCCATTCTTACTCTTTGCATGTGGCAACCACAGAATCGTAGAATGGTCAGAGTTGGAAGGGACCTTAACCCCCCTGCCCTGGGCAGGGACACCTCCCTCTAGAGCCGGTTGCTCAAAGCCCCATCCAACCTGGCCTTAAACACTTCCAGGGATGGGGCATCAAGAACTTCTCTGGGCAACCTGTTCCAGTGCCTCACCACCCTCACTTCTTCCTAATATCTAATCTAAATCTCCCCTCTTCCAATTTAAAACCATTACCCCTTGTCCTGTCATTAGACTTCCTGACGAAGAGTCCCTCCGCAGCTCTCCTGTAGGCTCCCTTACCATCTTATTAGGGATGTTGTCAAAAATTAATGTGAGATCTTGATAATGAAGTTGATTATTGGCCTGCCAGTTTGGGCTGTGTATGTGTGTAGGAAGAGCATTAGAGTAGCATTACCTAAAGTCTTCTCTTATAGCTACAGATAAAGATTATATAGAGATAAATGACTTAGCTTGAAGAAGAACTCGGTTCTTAGATTAGTCAAACCTACAATCCTGGTGTCTGAAACCTACTTAAAAATGGTGATGACCAGCAGTGCATCATTCAGAGTGTAAAGCAGATATGATGGCTGTTTGTACCCAAACAAATTGAAAGTGCTGGGGAATCCCAGGACCACCTGAACAATCCAAGGGAGAGAACAGCTCAAGGTGGTTTTGTCCTGTGTGAACTAGAATTTACCTAAACATCTCCTGGGCATGTTTGGGAGTCAGCATGGCCCAGGGATCATTCCCTAAGTTGCCTAAGGCTGCAAGAGAATTTAATGGTATGGGGATGGGATGTTCCCCGCAGACTGGTTTCAGTGGATGCAATGGTGGTCCTGGGAACGTTTAGTTGACTAGTGCAGGTTTTGCCTCTACTCTACTGCCTATGGCAGTCATGCCCAGCTCCAAGCTTGTGAAGAACAGGTCAGCACAGACATCTTGCTTTTCCCAAAAGCTTTTTACTGTGGGCTCAGACCTGCTGGGATACAGCCAGGGCTTTGGGATGTTTCCTAGAACAGTCAGAATGTATCCAGGTCTAATTTTGGCATGCCACATGTAATGCTTACTATTATCTGATAATTTCCCAGGCAGCAGGATAACCTGCACACTACTTAAGTACGTTTGATTATTAACAAAATTCAAATCAGAGTTACTCTTTGCTCTTACCATGTCTGATGGCTTTTCCTAAACTCTGACCCTTTAGGAACTATTAGTTTCCCTGTAGAGACATATGCTTTGCATTTGTGCTAGTGTGTGTTCAAGTGATTTACTGTAGACTAATTAGATAATTTAATTGACACAATTAGCAGTAATATTTGTGGAAACAGTACATAATGCCTCACTTCTTGTGTCCTTGTTTTTGTCATGCCAATTATCTTCTGCTTTTCTAATCAAATGATTTTGTGGGAGACTCACAATGAGATACAGAGTGCGACATGAGACTTTTTCTATCATTAAAAAGGAAAACTCAGCTCCTTGCTTTTCAAGGAGGTAGTTTGACTCTATTCACCCTTTCTTATGCAAATCATATATTATACCGTCCTGGCACATAGAACCCCTTGTGAGTTTTCTTGGTTTAAAATAAAAAGCTTAGTGTTCCTCAGAAAGAGAGATGCTGATAGTACTGAATAGAGGGAACAATAGTGCAGCAGGTACTGTGGAAGCTTCCCCACAGAGCTCTGCCCATGGAGTTGAAGTTTGACCTGCAGTACCCTCTGTTATTTTACTGTCACTGGATGCCAATTAAGCTCATCACTAAAACTGCAGCAACCTGTTCACCACAGTTTGATCTCTCTGCTGAACAAACAATCTCATTCCCATGCTGAAGTTCGTGAATGAATGGACTGTTATTCACCTGTTCAGCACACAATAAAATTGATTTTGAAATCAAGTAACTGTATCTTTTATCAGAAAAGTCCATTTGTTCCACAAATGGAGACCACTACACCTGCTTAAACTGATGTGACAGTCAGAACATGCCATCCCAAAATGTTTGTGCACTTTCTAGGGTAGAAATAGATGTCTGTGCAGCTTGAGTCAGGAGCTGCTCAGCTTTGGCTAAGAAGCTGGGGCCTGCTCCCTCTCGTACGTAGTTTTCAGAGAGCTCCTCCACCATCAGCCTAAACATACAGCAATTACACTGGAAGTAGTGGGTATATGCACAGCTCATCATGTGCATTCATGGATGTGGGAAATATCATGAGAGGGAAGGAAGGTATTGCATGTCTACTCGTAATACGTCTGGCATGCACATGTGTAAGCCAGATCATGAGGCAAGGGTATGACAGATTGCTGAGAAGAAACTACGGCATGAGGCACTGACATGGTCCCATCACGGACTCCATGGTTAGCACTGTCTAAACTATTAAGCATCTCTGTTTTGAGTTGATACTCACAAGGAAGCAGAGCACTGTGTAGACAATACATAAATTCTTCCCTTACCACAAGGATTTTATTCATATGGGAAAATAGTTGAGATGATGAGGCTAAATGCATCTTACTTTGTGCCACCAATTTTGTAACCTCAAACATAGTACTAGCCCTTAGTGTGCATCATATAACACAACTATAAAATAGAAATTCCAAGCTCTATAAAATTTTTCAAGTGAAAGGAGTAAAATGTATTGTTTGTGTTTAAAAGTAAAATCAAAATTCTTTTCTGTCCATGTGTTTTCTTTTGAACATCTGGACCTCAATCACAAAGGGAAAATAATGTGTTTATAAGTCTGCAGAGTTTTCTTTATCTTTTTTTTTTTTCCTGTGCTGCTGCAGTACTTTTCAGTTGTAGCAGTTATTTTATGAACTCATGAGCTAAGCAGTTCCAAATTGGAAAAGTACCAACCACTCCTACTATTCAACAAAATGTTTTCAAGAGCAGTTAAAAATATCAAGGAAAAAAAAAATAAAATAATCCAACCCTCATTCTACATCAGACTCAAGCTTAGTAGTAACAAAAATAATCCTTTTGGGATCTAACTTGTCAAATATTAAGTTTAACACTCTAAATCCACAGTCAGGTCTTGTTTACAATGAGTATTTCTAAGAAGGAAATCTTGACAATTGTCTTGTTCTGGTATTGTCATCAGTGAGAGACCACATGTAGGCAGGAGTCCACCAGCCACATCTGGTGTCACCACCATCTTTCACCTTTTCTTATGCTTCTTATTCTTCTTATGGCAGTGGTAAAAGCAAACCTACTGCAAAGGAATCTAGCCCTCAACATAGTTCATTTTCAAGCAAATAAAGGGGTTGACTGAACTGGTCAAACTATTGATCTAGCTTTCTATGATTTCCAGATCAAACACAAGGACAGCAACTCATAGATGAAATCAGTGGTAATACCAGCCGTCGCTGGAGTTGGGAAACTAGTGACTCTGGTGAAATCAGTCTCTCCTATGCCTGACAACATCTTTGGGTAACAAATCTTTTTTTGCTGTGACACTACTAGATGTTTGACCATGAACCAGACAAAACCAAAACAAATTTGGTAACTTCTTAGAGAAAGTCTCTATGTTTGACTTGTGTCTTTAGTTTGAATTTCTCCGAGGCAGGTGGTTCTAGTTTATACTTGTGTATTAAGAAGTACGTGAGAAATAAAGATGAGAGAACTGAGGGAGGATGCTATTTTAACACTCTGTTCTTTGATAGTTGTCTCCACCTGAGGGTCTGAATGATGTGTCTAATATTAAAACACATTTACTCTTTCAGATTCACAGCATCTTTGTGCTGTGATAACTATTATTCCCACCATAGAACACCCACCCATATCTGGTAGGAAAGAATTATGTTATGGATACCAGGACCATGTTGGGATTTTCCTTATTCTTTCTGCTTCTCTGAAACTTATTCAAACCTCTGAAATTCACAGCAGATTCTGTATGCTAATGTAGCTGGTGTCCTACTTAAATTCATTAGCTGTAATAAACAACAAAGCTATAGCCCTAGGTCCGACATAGGACTTCGATGTCTATAAAAAGAGGCACAGCAGTGTCTTTTAGGCACTGTCATCCAATTTGGTATACACAAGGATTTATGCAGTGTACTGTGTAATGCGATCTCTCCCAAAATTATCAGGTATCATTGAAAAACACCAAGCCAGGGAAATCTCAACTCCCATACTTCACTTGAGCAAGGGAAACCTGAGTCCATGAAATGTTTGCTTTCATGTACCCTTGCAAAGAGCAGAGTTCACTGCATTGCTTCTAGAAGCCAAATGATTTATAGAAACTGTGCCCACCATTTACAGAACAGCTCAGTGGTTAGAGAATTCACCCTGAAACTTAGAGACCTGCTCATGCTTTGGCAACAAAAGGTGAAAAGAGGGCTGAAGTTTTCCTCACTTTAATACCCTAAGCTATAGGCTGATCCCTGCAAGTGCTGTGTAGAAATGAGATTAAAAACACAACTCTGTATAGGTACAAAGTGCTCACCACACTCAAGTCAGGGTGGGATTTTGGGTTCTTCTTTTCTATGTGAATCTACAAACAGCTAAACCAGGAATGAGCAATCTACTCAGTACCAACAAAACACCAAAACCATCTTCATTTGGTCAACAGTCACACAATACCTCAGAGAGCCAAGGGGAAGCCACTCCAGGAGTGGCTGTAAATTGGACATGACAAGGGCTCTTCAGGGAGACACCGTCCCGTTGCAGAACAGACCTGGTTCCAGCAGTTGCCACTGGCCAGAACTGAGATTTGCCAGAAATCCTCATATGCATTTAATCTGATGACACTAAAATTATCCTCCCACTATGGTTACCCATCACTAGGCTATTATATGAACAGTGGATAGAGGCACTACTCCTTACTATGCTTAACAAATGAAGTAAATAGAAGTGCATTGTTAGAATCTGATCCTGTCAATGTAAATTGCCCATACTAAAATAAATTGAACTAATTGGGACTTTCTGGGCATTTAATACAGCACTCTACCTATCTTAAATTCCCAATGGGTTTTAGGCAGGAGATAGTTACCTAAGCCCCCAAGCCAAAACAACACTAGCAAGCACTCAGGGAAGAGAGCTGAATGATCTGAGCTTTCAGAGCTCCTGATCTTAGCATACTTCTGCAATATCATATTTAAGGATCACTGGTTTAGATCTAAGCAGAATTTCATACTCTGCCTAAATCACATTTTAGAACCTACATTGTTGTTTATTTACTTGATATTTTTGTTCCTTTCAGCCAGGTCATCTTCTGTTTTAAGTAAGTCTATTTTTCTCCCTGCATGTTTAAGGGGTGGAAAGCTTAGAAAGATGAAGAGGATTATTCTTGTCCTCTGTCTTCCTCTTCCTGAAAATTCCTTCTCTGTCATGTCTTTTGGGAAGTAAAGTGCTGCACTAAGGGCAAAATCCAGTTCTTATTGAAGCCAAAGGGAGGTTTGCATTGACTTCACTGGAAATAGTATCAAGTCCTTAACATGATTTAACCCAGAAAGAACAGCTTTGTGAATCTGATTAAGCACATTCTGTAATAATTGTTCTGACAACTTGTACCTTCCCTTCCACGAGCTGACACTGAGCTCTGGGGTAACGTGGCTCCCAGTTAGATGGAGATTAAGTGATGCAGGAGATGTTATCTCATCTTTGACCTTCAGTACCACCTCTATAGTGAGATACATTACTCTGATCTCCGGAAGGGGAAATCAGTCATGTTTTGCTGACTAAAACTGCCTTTTTCATAGCAAAATTACAAAAATACCTCAAGGAAAAAGTGCATGCTATTGCTTTGCACTAGAGCTGGCAAAACTGCACATTTTGCCTGTTTGGATTTGAGATTTAACACACATCTCTGCACAGCCCTCCCCCTCCTCAGTGTTCTTCTGAACAGAATATCAATGTCACCAGAGAGGAGTCATCTTTCCTTTTTCTCTCTCCTCCTTTTCTGCTGTTACTACTCAGTGAGTTTAAATTTCATTTACCTTGGCAAGAGGGCTCTTTTTTATATTTTTTTTTTTTTTTTGCCTTTAAAAGTTTTAATCCACCTTGTAACACTACCTAAAAGAAGTGAAATTAAGCTGCAGCAGGTACTAGGAAAGAAAACCTACTTTATTTATCACCCAGTCCTACTTTTACCATCCACTGACCTAATTACAGACCACATCACAAGAGGTAGGAGGAGCAGCAGAAGGAGCGCTTCTGCCACCTAGTGACTCTTGTGTGTGTCCCTTTCCTCCCTCCCCAGCCCTGCAGTAACCAGCAGCATCCCCTTTGTGAATTTTCGCCTTTTCTTGTCCCTAGGAATGGAGAGCAAATGACCTTCCCCAGCCTGCCTGCATGGATGCCCGCCTTATCTGCATACTGCTGCCTTCTCTTCTTTCACTGACTCAAAACAGCTTTCACGGGTGAATGATGTGCAGGAGCTGGCAGGTGGGCTTTTTTTATTTAAAAAAAAAAAAAAAAAAAAAAAAAAAAACTTAAAAAAATTTAAAGTTCAGAGGAAAAAAAAAAAAAAAAAAAAAAAAAAAAAAAAAAAAATTAAAAAGAAAAAAAAGTAAAAAAAAAAAAAAAAAAAAAAAAAAAAAAAAAAAAAAAACAACAACATGTTTGAACAGTCATCTTTAAGGTCCCTTCCAACTCTAATCATTCTATGATTCTGTATCTGAAACAAAAAATATTTTGTACACATAGACACAGGCTGGGGTTTTTGAAGGGAGCAGAGAGAGCTGGGTGCCCCTGTGGCTGTCACAAATGGAATACGCAACTGATTTGGGTCCCGAGTACTTCCACGAGATTTTGCTTCTCCCTCTCCTGCAATTATAATTTAGGTAATCTTGTTCCTGTGAAGTGACAGGTGATCATGCACCAATCAGCCTGTTTCTCCATGATACCATTTTCAGCCTGAGCTTCGTGAACTGAAAATGAAAACCAGAAATATTTTCTTATTGCCATAGACTTAAAAGCCGTACAGACAAGACCCATATTTGACTGTTTGAAAATTCAGGTATTTTTTCCAGTCTTTCCTTTTCAAAGCATTTCAATAGTTGGGGTTTTTTTTGTTTCACAACTGCTCCGAAGGTCATTTCTCTTAATTGGGATGGTGGTAAATTAAATGCACATCACTGCCACCACTTGCTGTGCGTAAGTGAGAGGACATAGGCTCTTAAGGATTCCTGTAAGCAAATCTCAACAGTTTTCCCCAACATGTGCACGCTGGGGGAAACATCAGCCATTATTTTAAACTCTGTGAAAAACCTTTCAATTTCTACCCTTTTTCAAGTGTTCTAGTGAAGTGATCCTGTGACAAAGAAGGGAAAGGACTTCACTGAGAGGTTCTAATTAACAATTTATTTAGACTTTGCTTACAGGTCCAATATACCGCTATGGCAGTTCCAGTGGTGAATACATGATTGCAATTTAAAAAAAAAATCAAGAAATACACTATTACAACCTACAAGTGATCCCAAAAAGTAACCACACAAACCACAAGTGCTCTAAATATCAATATCTTAAAAGAATGCAGCAATCACAATCTTAATAGTATGCCATATACCATATGTATGTTTCTTAATCACTTACCCTCCGTTTCAGGTAAGGTCGCTCAGTCCCTGGGATAGGTACCCTGTACAGCATTCTGGACAAGGTGGGGGACGAATCTTCTACAGACCAGCTATATCCTTGGAAGATTCCCCATTATGGTTTATACTTCCTGATTCGGTGGGGGGCAGGATTACGCCTGGGTGGATTACCCTATCTGGAATATTTACCTCTGGTGGTGCAGTGGCTCCTAAATTCTGCTGCTAATTTTGTGATGTCTAGCACTCAAAGTCACTGGAATAGTGGTCTGATGGGACTCAGGGCATTTTATTAGTCAAGGCTCCATTCAGTTTCAGTTCTTATTGACAATTACCTCCACAATTTCCAGTCATATCCAGACATGGTTTTTTGATATCCAAGGCCCTGATAAAAATTGTGAAATGTATTCTGCAAAGTTGCCTTCTGATTGCAAGGAATATTATCACTCTTTCACAAAGATTTCAATGATATTGTCACTGATGTTAAACAGAAGGTTAATAAAACTTGCTCTGCTCCCTGTTGTCACATTGCTCAGATCGTCCAGAAAGGTACCTGATTTGAATGTGGTATATTTTCCTTCAAAATTGTGTTCACCTGCTGCTTCCCCAAGGTGACCACGATGCTGAGGCAGGGAGCGGAAAAAAGGCTTTTGTCACAGAAACACAGCACAGCCAAAGAGCCCATGTGTCCCCTTCCATACCTCTCAGCATCCTTTTCTTCTTTGGGATCTACTTTGCAGAAACTCTCAGCCCTCCTGTTTGCAACTAATACAGTTTTCCCTTAATATGTCATACCTTAAGATGCAAATATTCAGGTCTGAAACATCTCCCTGTGTCTCAGTTGTCTGCATAAAAAAAAAAAAGGCAGTCATCTCATAGGGGTGTTGTGAAGATAAAGGATTGTTTATGAAGCACTCATATGCATTAGTGGTAAACACTGCAGAAAAACTCACATGAGGAACAGATCAAAATAGTGTGCAGTAGATAATCTACAGAAGTACACACTGAACAGCAAATAGAAAGAGGCTGAAAAGTGTTGGCTAAGAGAATGTTATGCATTTTGCACATTGCCTGTTATGGGGATCCTATAGAAATATATAATGTCAATAATACACCTGTATATTATATAATGTTCATGCCAAAACACACCTACACAGAATAACGCTGGAAAAAGTGATCTTGCTTTTGTCCCACATAGTTACAGATCTCACTGAAATTCTAGGATAGGGCCTTAAATGTAGAATTATAGAATCACAGAATTGTTTAGGTTGGAAGAGAACTTTTAGATCATCAAGTCCCATTGAAGAACTGTTAACCTAGCACTGCCAAATTACCACTAAATCATGTCCTTGAGCACCACATGTACACATTTTTCAATACTGCCAGGGATGGTGACACAACAATTTCTCAGGGTAGCCTGTTCCAATGCCTGACAACCTTTCAGAGAAGAAACTTTTTCTAATACCCGATCTAAACCTCCCCTGGTACAACTGAAAGCCATTTCCTCTTTTTCTATTGCCTATTGCTTTGGAAAAGAGACTAATTCCCAAGTCTTCTTTCAGGCAGTTAGAGTAAATATTGCTGTTTGTCTCCCATGTTGTTCCTCACGCCATGACTGCTGCTGTGATCTTTCAGGTCCAGTAGAATCAGACCTTTCTTGGTCCTTCCTGCATAGGAGTCAATGAACACAGGGTATTTGACACCGCAAGTTAACAATGCTCCTTCAATACATTTTTGGATGAACTAATATGCATAATTTTGACCCTGGTCATTTCCCTGCAGTCTTGGTTCCTTTCAAATTGTAACAGGAATTCATTTAATATTTGATTTGGGTTATCTGGCAAGACAGGATTTAGGCACTTAATCATACCAGAACATAAATAAAAAATTCCCTCTGACCCACAGAAGTTTGATCAAAAATATTTTCACTTGGTAAGGAAAAGTAGCCTGATAAAGGTGAAAGGGGTGATGCTTCCTATTCTGTTATGAGGACACCCAAGGAAACAATTACTCTAAAATGTTTTGAGAACCACCCACAGCTCTTAAACTCTGGGAAGGGTTTGTCCCCAGTTTCATCTACATGATTGCTTAGTTCAGATTTGAAGCCTGTTTTTGAAGCTAAGGATTGTCACCATTTTCTGTGCTTTGGATCCATGTTTTGATTCTCACGCGCCTCGTGCAGTGACCTTGGAGAGATTTCAGAGTGAAATCCTTCCAGGCTTTTATCAGGTGGAAGGAGCACTCTAGGAGTGTGCCTGGTGGATTTCAATCTCAAATGGAAACCCAGTAAATGGGACCAGACTGGAGCAATTCCTGAATATAATCTTTTTAAACAAAGTATTTTACTTGTTATTGTAGACACACCTTTCCAACTACCTGTCCATTTTGTTCTTACTGTTCTCGATATTATTGCTTTAATAAAATAAAATTTAAAAAAAGAGTATAATTTTATAAGAACATATAGATCTTTTAAGAAAATTAGGAAAGGTTTCAAACCCAATTTGATATAAAACATAAGAGCATGCAGGGAAGAAAATGAAGTTAGTTTTGAAAATGTTTCTATTATACCATGGGATAAAACAAATATTTGAGAGGAAAATTAAAACATGTCCATCACAGAAATTAAAATTTGACTGGAATTTGAGCTGCAAAGATTCAAATATCAATGCTTATATTCTCCCCATATCCCATGTGAGTACTCTATTTTGCCAAGTATAGGTAACTTGGGGCTTACCTCAAATTTTCTATGTTCTGTTGAGGTCATTAGTTTGCACAAATATGTATTAAAAAGTTATTGGGGAAAAGCAATTTTCCTTTTCCCAAATGTGTCATGGGTATAATCAGTAAAAGACTTAAGTACTTATACATTAGGCATAGCAGAGCTTTCAGAACACCTGCTGATGGCCATCAGCACCTGAATACGTCTGGCCCAAATGAAGCACAATGACAGCATCTTCAGCAAGAACAGTTTTCTGTAGTTCCTCTGCAAGGAACTGACTCTTTAAGGAGTAAAGACACCCCAGACAGACAAAATAAAAAAAAAAAAAAAAGGAAAGAAAAAGTAACTGTGCCAAGTCAAGTGTCTGGAAACACAACAGCTGAGAAGGGGAACTTGTAGGCGAATTCACTGGAGAATGTGTCTTGTGTAAGAAGAGGTCTGTTGATTGCTGTGTGAAGGGATGTTGCCTTCAGGGATCATAGAGGAAACTGTATTTAGAGGAGAGGCTGTAATCTGCTAGGTAAGAGACATTAATCCTCAACAAAACAAAACAAAATCAAACTAAACCAGCAACGCCCCCCCTACCCCTCCCCCCAAAAAAAAACAAAAAACCAAAAACAAACCAAACAACAACAAACCAACAAAACCTCCCAAACAAGCAAACAAAAAAAGCATATGCACTATTACTTTTTTAAAAAGTTTAATCATATCTCAGAGAATGAGAACAATGAAATAAAAATCATTCAATAGATGCTTACTGGTTTTGCTCCCTCCATTTTGTACATTATCCAACTGAAGAGCTGTTGATTTAGATGTCTCTTGAAAAGTGGCTTCTCCTTTCTCCAGATACCACACACTTGCACAATTCAGAGTCCCAACTAATGAGGAAAAGGAGAATGTGGTCCTTCCCGTAGAGTTTTAGGTTGTGTCTAGAGTCCTAAAACTGTCTACTCTGACCTCATTACCATGGTGTCGGGACCTGGGAATGAACTGGGGAGCTAAGCTTTTTAAGAATGTAGAGGTACCCTTAGGGGACTCAGTGTTGTTTTTATAGCTAGAGATCCATTTCCAAAAAGTGATAGCAGACAGAGATCCTCTATCCTGGAAGCATATTCTGCAAGCTGGAGCCAAAGAATGTGGCTGGAGCCTTGTAAAACCTAGGGGATCTTAGTGAAACCAGATGGGCTTGGCATATCAGTCTAAACAGCAATCTTGGGTTGAGTCCAGAAGGAGAGGCATATTGAGACACTTCTCCATGGAGTTAGAGAGGGGGCTGTATTTCTTCCTGTAGACTGCTCTGAGGGAGCTCCTTGGAAAATTTTTCTGATAGAGGGAGCACCTAGGCAGACCTGATTTTCCCTGCTTTAATTGGCAGATTTTATGCCCATTCCAGTTGTGAAGAAATCTCTCTTGCTCTTAAAATAAATCGCTTCTTTTTGAGGCTCATAAAGTAAATTACTATTTGTATGATGAAAACACTTCTTGTCTTCAACTAGATCAGATCTAACATGACTGATATTGTACAGGGTAATCACTATGTTTGTCTTTGCAATGGAACAGATTGCATCCAGTACCTGATGTCTATAGGAAAAGCAATCTCAATGGAAAGCATCCCTAGATACAGTTAGGAAGTCTTAATTGGGTCATTCTTACGGACAGTAAGATGAATTGAGAACTGGTTGAGTGGTAGAGATCAGAGGGTTGTGATCAGCAGTGCAGAGTCCAGTTGGAGGCCTGTAACTAGCAGTGTTCCCCAGGGGTCAGTACTGGGTCCAGTCCTGTTCAACATATTCGTCAATGGCCTGGATGTGGGGACAGAGTGTACCCTCAGCAAGTTTGCTGATGATTCAAAATTGGCAGGAGTGGCTGATAGAGCAGAAAGCTGTGCTGCCTTTTAGTGAGACCTGGACAGGCCAGAGATTTGGGCAGAGAGGAACCTAATAAGTTCAACAAGGACAAGTTTAGGGTCCATCCACCAATACCGGTTAGCAGTTGACCATCAGCTCTATGGAGAAGGACTTGGGAGTCCTGGTTCAACAAACAAACACGAGCCAGCAATGTGCCCTTGTGGCCAAGAAGGTCAATGATATCCTAGGGTGCATTAAAAAGAGTGTGGTCAGCAGGTCAAGGGAGGCCATCTACCCCCTCCTCTATTCTGCCCTGGTGAGGTCATATCTGGAGTACTGTGTCGAGTTCTGGGCTCCACAGTTCAAGAAGGACAGGGAACTACTGGAAAGAGTCTAGCAGAGTGCTATGAAGATGATCAGAGGACTGGAACACCTCTCTTATGAGAAGAAGGCTGAGATAACTGGGTCTGTTTAGCCAGGAGAAGAGAAGACTGAGAGGGGATCTCATCAATGTATATAAATATCCAAAGGGGAAGTGTCAAGAACACAGGGACAAACTCTTCTCAGTGGTGCCCAGCAACAGGATAAGAGGCATGGGGCACAAACTGGAATACAGAAAATTCCACCTGAACATGAGGAAAAACATCATTAGTTTGAGGCCATCAGAGCATTGAAAGAGGCTGCCAAGAGAGGTGGTGGAGTCTCCTTCTCTGAAGATATTCAAAACCCTCCTGGATATGTTCCTGTGCAACCTGCTCTGGGTGATCCTACTTTAGCAGAGGGGCTGGACAAGGTGATCTCCAGAGGTCCCTTCCAATGCCTACCATTCTGTGATGCCTAAAATCCTACCACACAGATATCTTCTAAGAAACACAATTTGAAAACTATGATGTGCTATGAAGATACTCAATATATTTCTGGAGAAAATCATAAAGATTTCCATCCAAGTGCAGTTGGTATAAATTATGTTGCTAAGTGATAATGAATATTAGGTTGCTTGAGAGTAGAAGAAAGTGATTGTGTTTACATGGAAAAAGGAAATACATTTCTCACACCTTCACTTTCCTCTCCTGCAGAGTCTTATAAAGAGGTTTGATGGAAGACATGGCAGCGGTGCGTCTTTATCACAAAATTTATTTTAGTACATCTTGGTTCTAAAATTTTATGCAGAGCTGCACTATAGTTTAATCTGCAGGTGGGTTAGATGGAGAATTATCCCCTCCAGGGAAACAGATATTTATTTTTTTTCCTGATTTTTAAGAGGGAAAATGGTTTGAGGCAAAGTTCCAGCAACAGAGGAAACTTGCTTAAATCAACAATAAGGTGCTGTAAGGAGCAATGTGTCAGAACCACTAAGCCAGAGTGATACACAGATTCAATGAAAATCCCATGATCACTGAAAGAATCCATTTATTGCTCTCAGCATCTGTGACCTGCTGCTCTGGACCTCTCTCAGCTACAGAGTGACTCTGCTGTATTTCGTTCCTGCACATTCTGTGTCCTTTAGCTGCTCCCACACTGGCTAGCAAGTGTATATGTAGCAAAGAAGCTGTGGAAAAGAATATTTGGGCAGAATATAGTTTCTGGTACAGAAATCATACTACTAATTCAGAAGAAAGGGAAAGAAGAAGTTGAGGGGAGTATCAGATAATTTTAAATTTGTCTGACACACACTTAAATTCAAACAATTCTGGGGAATGTGATATTGTATTATGTGCCACCCAATGAAACTAATTTTTCCCTAGGGTGCCAAGATATATTTCCCCTAATTTTGAGTCAGGTTATCCTCGATCATTAAAAAAATATTTTTGTTATATATCTGAATTTCCTGAAATGCCAAGCAGCACGTCACAGCTACTTTCCCTTTATCACATCTTGCTGCAGACCTTTGGATATCCCCCTGTTGGACAGAAGCTATTTGATAGCTCAAAATCCTTTCTCATTCACTGACTGAAGAGACAGCCTGATGAAATGACAATAATTAAACATCTCTATAACATTTCCAATTTCAGACAAATGTAGAAATGAGAAGGCTTATCCTCTTTTCCTCTACCAGCTTACAATATTTTATGGGTAATTTGGCTTATATTTTGATCTAAAAGGTCTTTCTAGCAAATGCATAAAATTCTGTGATCTAGGGACTACAGAATACATACTTTTAAAATGTTTTCAGATCTGTCTAAATAGTACTGAATACTGCATCTATTTTAATGTTTTATCATTTTGGAATGACAATGACAGATAATGATTTACTTTAAAGAACGCCTGCAATTAAACTAAAGTCTACATTGGCAACATACAGCTGGGACAACTGAAACAAACATCTCACTTAGGCACTAGCTTTCTGGCATTCAAATCACACCACAATTACACTTTATAAAAAGGGGCTGCTTTTTTTTTAATTTTTTTTTTTTTCCCTTTTGCAGATGTAGGATGAAAAATATAGAGATCTGCACTGCAGACCTCATCTAGTTCCCACATACTTCCTATTTTTAAAGGTTTCTTAACAGTGTCAAAAAATGCTGAGATGCCAGTGAATAACTGGAGAGATTTATGTTTGTTCCCAAAGCTTTGGGTACCATCTTAATTCATTTCGGTACTTTCATTCCAGTCTGTTTGAGGCTTCCAAAATATACCTGTAAGTGTATAATTTCTGAGCTGGTGTATATTGACCCATGATATACAGTAGGGATAAGGGGGGCTCTGAACCATTCCTTGCCCAAGCATGATACACTTAATTCATCTTTCCAGGGCTCCTGTGAGTCACAATTTTATTGTTTCTACATACAGCACATGTTTCATTATACTTCATTCTGCAGGATGAGAAACATTGCATGGTGGTTCACCTTACTCTCTGTAAAGCCCCAACAAGCAGAACTATTCCAAGTGCTGTGTATCCTCAAAAATGACAGTTTTCTCAACTTGTTGACCTGGTTAAATAACTCCCACTCAGAACAATTTTCCAACTGTTCTGCAGTTAAGATTGCCATGATCTTGTAGCAGCCTGAGAGCACAGGACTAAGACCCCTTGGTCTTAGGTGAATTTCACCCAGTGAGCCATTGATAAAGTTAGTCAAGAGACATTATTTAATATCATTTCCTATCATAGAAGTCTATTTTTGAAAAAACATATGTAATAAAAATGGAATGTTTATTTTAATGTCATAGCATTTTATAGAGTTTTGTGTTATTTCCTATATTTATATTTTATGTTAACATTTACACCTTGCATTGTGAAGTGTTCTTAATTTTCAAGGGTTTTTTTGAATCATGAGGGAAAGTTGGTCTTTAGTGCTGATGGAAACATTACCTTTTCTTGAACAAAACTGTTTTGTGGAGGGTTTTCTTTTTTTTTTGTAAATAAACAAAAGACAACAGTTACTTAAGAATGTTTTCTATTTCAAAGGAAATGTTCCCTTGTTTATTTAAAATTTTTAAAAAACATCTGTCTTAAACCTTGGCTAGTCTTCATATTAATAAGAGCTCAGGGTTCCGTTTAGTTTCAAGCTTGCTGGTTACAGGGACTGTGGGGAGTGTGGGGGATGAACACATGCCAGCACACCTAGTCTTTCCCTTTCTTAGATCTTCATCATTTGAATTGTCAATTCCCAATAAAATTAGAAGATAGTCATCCCCAGGAAGTCAGATACTTTAAACAGATATAGTGTATGGAGGAGAAGGTTTCAGACCAAGAAGGTCCCTCTTCTTGATAGAGGTGGCACTCTACTAAAGATCATAGTCAAGCAGACAAATGCATTTTTTCTTAACAGGAAGCAATGAGTCTCTGTGGGTTTAAATCCTGAACAGAAAAAAATGAAAACCTACCATAAGATCAGTACAATAAATTAGCCAGCCAGGAGAATGAGTAGCTGAAACATACTAAGGGAAATCACATCGGGAAAGAAAGAAGGAATAAAAGGAGCATTCAGTTGCACAAAGAAAGACACAGACAGTTAAATTAATATGGATTCATTAAGACATAATAGGAAAAAAATACATTTTTAGACACTTGAAATGAAACAGTATTATATTCTCACAGGTAAATTTACAAGGAAAAAAGAAGAAATTATCAAAGTGCAAAGCTTGATTCAAAATTTTATTATCAATGTGTCCATGATTACAGTCTATTTACACTTCCCATTCTTACCAAAGCAGCGCAAGTCAAAATATGCACTGTAATTGGTTGGGGTTTTTTGTGTTTGTTTGTTTGTTTGTTTTTCAAAAAGAGAAAATTATGAAAAAGTGTGCAACTTTTTAAGAAGAAATTAAAAAGTAGAGTCAAAATAGTGAGATATACATGGGCAGCATGGAGGGTGTTAAAGCATATATCACAGAATCATAGAGCGGTTANAGAATCAGAATCAGTGTATGCTTCTCCATATAATAGCAGGAACTCTAAAATATTTAAAACTCTAAATATTTGAATTCTGTAAGCTGGCCTTGCTTATCATGGGTTTTCAAGATTAATTTTTATTGATGAAATCTTTTGGCCCCAGAGTTCCTTTACCCTATATTAATTCCATGTACATTTACAGATGCTTTTACTTAACCAGAAACATTAGATGCTGATGTGGTATGGGAGCTGTGGCCTTTAAGAAATAAAGTTTTGATAAATATTACAACAGTTTTCAGTGAGAATACAACCACAGTACCGCCTGCAGTAGGAGGTTGTGAAGGTTGAACCACTTCAGATTTGAGACATTTGCTCCATCTGACCCACCACCTTTTTTGGCTATGACATTTGTAACAAGCAAAGAAGCAAAACTGAAGTACACACAATAAGTAAGTCACAGCATTGCCATCTTTCTCAATGAAGTATATTATTTAACGTGCACACTATATGTAGGCTAAAAGCATTTCTCTTATCACACATTAAAATAATACATTATATTCCTTGTAACCCACTTATTCACACTTTAGAATAAAATCTAAGTCAATTAAGTTTCATAGTATCTCTATATATTAAATTTTAAAATTATATTTCTATTTGTGATACATCTAACCGATCTCAATATGTTATTAATAAACTTGAATATGAGCATAAGGAAATGGAAACAAAATACTTCTCTATCAGCATGTAAGATCTACGAAAGAGACAGTTTCATACAAATTTGGTGTAATTCTGCATATTTTGTTTTGCTTCTTGAACAAAACAATATTTCAATATTTTTAGGTTGATAAATATAATTATCCATTGAACATGGATTCATTCTTTTGCTATCGAGAGAAAGAGTATTTTGAATTGAAAGACACCTCCCACTGAGTTTGAACTTCCTATCTCTAAATCATATGGTGCTATCAGTGCAATTTTCTCATTTGATCTAAACCATTACAACAAGCCTCAATATTTTTCAAGTATCTATAATTGCTGAAGGGAGACAGAACCCTTTAAAACATAATTTGAAATAAGCAGTTTTAAGTAACTTACTTGTTACAAACTGATGAAAATTGGAAGACACGTTAAGTTAAAGCACATAAATCTCCATTATTTTTTTTTCCTGTGCAATAAAAGGGAAGGAAAATCCTGCATTGTGGTGGTGGTTTAAGAGGGGGATACAAGTTTTTTCTAAAAGTTTCACAAATTCACTTGACCTGATTTTGTGTACATTAGAAAGTGCATATACCATAGGGTCTCTCTCTCCTTCATTCTTCTGAAACATCTGGTCCAGTGACAGGTTTCTAGACTAGCTGGATCATAACTCTGATCTGAGACTGCAATTTCTCTCTTCTAATCCCCAGCAGCCTACTTGATTGATCCTCAAGCTATGCTGCTTAAAGATTAATATTCTATTCGTTGGGTATCAAACAGCAGTAACTGATATCCAGCAGGCATCAGAGATGAATTGGGGAGCATCCTCAGTCTCAAGTTGACAGTCACACATGCAACACTCTTTTACAGAGTGGTGACAGGAGAACTGTGGTAGAAAAGAAATACAACCAAAAAGACTCAAGGCCCTGTGTAAAGGGCTGTCTTGGGGGACAGGCTGCCCAGAGAGGGTNAAGACAACAGTTACTTAAGAATGTTTTCTATTTCAAAGGAAATGTTCCCTTGTTTATTTAAAATTTTTAAAAAACATCTGTCTTAAACCTTGGCTAGTCTTCATATTAATAAGAGCTCAGGGTTCCGTTTAGTTTCAAGCTTGCTGGTTACAGGGACTGTGGGGAGTGTGGGGGATGAACACATGCCAGCACACCTAGTCTTTCCCTTTCTTAGATCTTCATCATTTGAATTGTCAATTCCCAATAAAATTAGAAGATAGTCATCCCCAGGAAGTCAGATACTTTGAACAGATATAGTGTATGGAGGAGAAGGTTTCAGACCAAGAAGGTCCCTCTTCTTGATAGAGGTGGCACTCTACTAAAGATCATAGTCAAGCAGACAAATGCATTTTTTCTTAACAGGAAGCAATGAGTCTCTGTGGGTTTAAATCCTGAACAGAAAAAAATGAAAACCTACCATAAGATCAGTACAATAAATTAGCCAGCCAGGAGAATGAGTAGCTGAAACATACTAAGGGAAATCACATCGGGAAAGAAAGAAGGAATAAAAGGAGCATTCAGTTGCACAAAGAAAGACACAGACAGTTAAATTAATATGGATTCATTAAGACATAATAGGAAAAAAATACATTTTTAGACACTTGAAATGAAACAGTATTATATTCTCACAGGTAAATTTACAAGGAAAAAAGAAGAAATTATCAAAGTGCAAAGCTTGATTCAAAATTTTATTATCAATGTGTCCATGATTACAGTCTATTTACACTTCCCATTCTTACCAAAGCAGCGCAAGTCAAAATATGCACTGTAATTGGTTGGGGTTTTTTGTGTTTGTTTGTTTGTTTGTTTTTCAAAAAGAGAAAATTATGAAAAAGTGTGCAACTTTTTAAGAAGAAATTAAAAAGTAGAGTCAAAATAGTGAGATATACATGGGCAGCATGGAGGGTGTTAAAGCATATATCACAGAATCATAGAGCGGTTAGAGTTGGAAGGGACCTTAAAGATCATCAAGTTTCAACCCCCCTGCCACAGGCAGGAACACCTCCCACTAGAGGAAGTGTCCTCTGCCTACACATACGTCCTCTACCTACATATCTGTAATAGTATGTACTGGTGTCTCAGAAAAAATGCATGCAGCCCTAGCAAAAAGCCCTTAGGAAAGCTAAAATTAAATCTTTCTGCTTCAGAAGAAGGGTAGAATGGAGTCTGTCCAATTGAGAATGTATTCCTCAGAAAGCCAAAGTGTCCACGTAGAAAAATGGAAAAGAAGCTCCAGTGATGAATGAAGTAGCAGCACAAGAAGACTGATGCCAATAGCGTAGAAAACTTGTAGGAGTAGGAATCCCAAAACAATTGTGATCTCTGAGCTGTGAATATCCAGGCATTGTATTAAAAGAGAAATATTTATTTTTCTCCCCTGTTGTCATAGTCCTATTATTATTATTATTATTATTATTATTATTATTATTATTATTATTATTATTAGACTTACAAAAGGTCTCCTGACAGAGTTTAATACTACCAAAACTGATTAAATCTATCATATTATATATTTAGCAATTGAATCATTTGTTCAGAAATGAAAAAAGGGTCAGCTCATTAGTCCGATTCAGCTTGTTTTACAGCCAATGAAAAGGTATCATGAAAGATGACTCAGAAACTTTGGCAGAACAAACATTTCAGACACTAATGTAGGAGAAAAATCTTACTCCAGACGGCAAACTGGATGAAGCCCCATCACAGCAGAGCCAGGATTTCACCCAAAACATTGTTTTTCAGGCTGTTTATTTTTTTACTGTCTGCTAAATAAATGTAACTACTTCGATGCACTAACTCCACCTCAATCCCTATCAAATGTTTTTGTGGGTTTTCGTGGGTTTTTTCATTCACTAGAAAATCCCTGCATGGGTAAACCTTAGGTAAGTTTAAGTTTTCCGCTGTTATCAGTAAATCTATAAAAACTAACATGTATGAAAACAGAAAGCAGTTTCTGTGGAGCAGTCCTTCTGGAAAGTCTCCTATACTCCCATTTTTGCCATTATACGTCCTATCTATAATATATTTTAGAATGATTCACTAGGGCACAGGGCTGTTGGGTTGGAGAGGAAGGTTACAGCAAACAGCTGGCCTGCATTTAAAGGCTTTTATAGGCATTCTGGTTTTTTGCATCTTACGTAGCTTCCGAATGCATTCTGAAATGTTGTGGAGTGTTTCTCTGACCATTCAGGCATCAACATACATAATCCAACCTTGTTTTCATAGGAAAAAAAATATTGCAAAGCCAAGTTTAGCAAATAAAAAATTGGATTAAATTAATCAAATTGAAAAATAAGACCCTTATGTTTGAGGAAACAGCTCTCCACATAGTCATTTGTGATTGCAGGTATCAAATTCTCTTTCCCAAATTACAGGGTTTCTTGTCCAAATGGCATGTGCACATGCAAATTTTAGGGTTAAACAGGATCCAAGTGATTTCCTGGTTATATGTTAGTCCCCTGCTCAGGGCTGAACTTCATCCATCTGTGGATCATGCGTTCAGTCAAAATAGTGCCACTGACTGCTCACGAAGAAACATGCTCAGTCCTAAGAAAAGCCCATCCAACGCAGCTCTTATCTGTACCTGCAGTTGACCACATGCATAAAGGGCAAAAAAACGGTGTCTTCCCCTGGACTGTGGGTCATAGTGACTTCTGAGGAAGCTCACA
>VXBW01006447.1:301153-321173 GCA_013400375.1 Thinocorus orbignyianus
CTTCAAGACCCACCTGGATGCAGTCCTGAGTGATGTGCTCTGTGCAATCCTGTTTCAGCAGGGGAGTTGGACTGGATGATCTCCAGAGGTCCCTTCCAAATCCGACAATTCCCTGATGCCATGACTTGAAATGTCCTTTCATTTTGAAACCAGATTTGCAAAATCCAGTGTTGGGAAAACTTACTCACACAGTTATCACATCCCTAGCCTTACTAAGCATTTTTAACTTAGTGCTCCTTCTTTATCGCCCTGAGTCCACAAGGCTCCTTCAGCCTAAATAAAGATTTATAATCTGTATGTTGCCTTCTAATTAGGGCTGCTTGAACAGATGTACTTGAAGAAAGTTGTTCACCCTTAATACTGTACCTTGGACTGTGTCATTCTTTTGAGTGAAGTAATACAGTGTTAATGATAACACATTATTTTGTACTATAGCTGCATAAGCTGAACTAACAAATATCAAAAATGAAAGCTAGCAGCAGGTTCTTTATCTCTGAAAAATCTACAAAGTTTTGATCAGTGGATTTCTTTCAAGTGGTAAACAGCTTGTATAGTCATGTCTCAGTGACTGAGCAGCTCCTTTTATTCTGAAGGTAGTTCTGATATCTTTGCAAATGAAAGCGAGTTGATCCGAACTGTGCTTTTGTTGCTGTAGAATAGAGTTTCAGTGCAATAAACACTTTCACAGCACTCAGGAAAACTCCTCCTGGCACTAGAGACATTAATCCTCTATTAAGGTTAATGATTCCCTACAATACTATTTTAAAAACTAAAACAAAAAAATGAGGGTGTAATCCAAAGCAGTTTCAACTGGAAAGCAGACAGTTCAAAAAATAAATGTGCTTATCCTCATCTGTTTCAACATCTTGAAAAATTAACTTTCCTCTTCTGAGGAAAAGGAATACGTGTTTCTGATCTTGTGAACACTAGAAAGTTTGAAGGTGGAGGCTTGAATGCCTCTTTTCCATCTGAGTTGTGCAATCACAATAACAATGTTGGGCAATTTCTTGGCATCCTGCCATTAGCTGCCCACAGTGCCTCTTGTGCTTCCAGTGGTCTCACACTCTGTCCAAAGCCCGGATACTACTGCTGCTTTATCTTTCCTTATCACACACCTATTTCTTTCTTGCTTAGCCATTAAATATCGGGTCATTTGGTAATGTTTAGATTAAACTGAGAAATAGCTGTGGTGAGCTGGTTAAAATATATAAAAGTATTTTCTGGAGATAAAAGGATACTTATCCTAAGGCTATGTTTTGACAGTACTCATAAAGGAAAAAAAAAAAAACAACTTTCTGATACAGTCTTTTCATAGAATCATAGAATTATGGAATGGTTAGAGTTGGAAGTGACCTTAAAGATCATCCGGTTCCAACCCCTCTGCTGTGATCAGGTACACCTCCCACCAGACCAGGTTGCTCAAAGCCCCATCCAGCCTAGCCTTGAACCCCTCCAGGGATGGGGCAGCCACAGCTTCTCTGGGCAACCTGTCCCAGTGCCTCACCACCCTCACAGGAAAGAATTTATTCCCAATATCTTATCTAAATCTCCTCTCTTCCAATTTAAAACCATTACCCCTTGTCCTATCACTACACCTCCTGACAAGGAGTCCCTCTCCAGCTCTTCTAGAGCTCCCTTCAGATACTGGAAGGCTGCTCTAAGGTCTCCCCAGAACCTTCTCTTCTCCAGGCTTAACAGCCCCAGCTCTCTCAGCCTGTCTTCATAAGAGAGGTGCTCCAGCCCTCTGATCTTCTTCACGGCCATCTGCTGGACCTGTTCCAACAGTTCCATGTCCTTTCTCTGTTGAGGTCTCCAGAGCTGGACACGGTACTCCAGGTGGGGTCTCATGAGGGCAGAGTAGAGGGGGAGAATCACCTCCCTTGACCTGCTGGTCACGCTTCTTTTGATGCAGCCTAGGATGCAGTTGGCTTTCTGGGCTGCCAACACACACTGCCAGCTCATGTTGAGCTTCTCATCCATGAGCACTCCCAGGTCTTTCTGCTCAGGGCTTCTCTCCAGTCATTCTCCACCCAACCTGTATTTGTACCTGGGATTGCCACATCCCAGGTTCAGGACCCGTTAAAGTGACTGTAATTTTGTCTTTGGGACATGGTAAGCAATTGATCTTTCTAGCATAGCTACTATTAACTATACTTTCACACTAAGCCCTTCATGTGCACATTTGTATCACACATCAGTGGTTTTCTGATCTCTCGCCACCTCTCTCAGGGTCTTGCTGCAAAAGTCTGCATATACTTATTTCTGCCCTGTTTCTTATAGACATTCCTGTCACCCTGTTGTCTCAAACCCTGCTCTCTTCCTATGTCTCTGACTTGTGGGTTTCACTAGACACATGTACCCACATAAATGTACACACACAGACTTTTCTTGATCTGAAACCACCTGATTCTGCCAGCCCCTGGGTACACTGTGAGTCCTCAGTTTTTGAGATAGAAAGCTGATGGAGCAATCGAGTAATTGACCTGGTACCTGCAGTAGACTGGAAAGCACTCATGATTTAATCCTGAATTTCGTTATGTGTGTTACATCCCAGGACAGAGAACTGGTAGGATTTTGTGGGTCTGTTTATTTAATGTAAAAAACCCCATCACTCTAAAGAGTGAAACTGTGCAAGTCAAAAAGCAGTCCTCTTGTGCAGATAAGAGCATAGGAACTTGCTTGCTTAAAGCGAAACTCATGTTACTTAGCAGATTTTGATTGTGTGACTTTTCTGGTGTCTATTCATTCGTTCAAGGTAGTAGTCTGCACAATTATTCATCCTTATTCCAAGTCCTCTCTTCTTTAGAGCTGCGCTCTTTGATACGATGGCAGAAATGCGTGTGTATTTGTTCAAAGCAGCCTCCCTTTGCAAAGCATACATGTGGTTTTCTTTTTTCTTTTGTGGCAGTATATTTGTAGACTCGACTTTCAGTATTACCCTTTCCAGCCTGGACAGCTATGTATCTATCATAGACACACTTCCACTGAATTAATTCATTTTGTTTGACTGAAAATTGCTTTTTAACACTTTCCTGAGTGAGCCATCAATTAATATGCAGATCAGAATTGATCACAATTTCCTTGGAGTACACCTCTTTTACTTGGTTAGTGATTAATTCACACTGGTGACCTCCCTGAGCTCTTGGGGATACAGGTTTTGATTTTATCTTATTAGAGAATAAACACTATACCAATAATAGATTCAGATATATGAAGTATAGCAAGATTAATAGAGGACAGGCTGATCATCTATGCTACGTGGCTTGCATTTGAAACACTCTCGTCTTCACAAGTCATCTCTGTTTATTAACTTAGTTTATTGTTTAGAAAAGAAGTGCAATCCCTAGCATAGGAAATGTCCTTGAACTTTTCACATCCTACTAATAATACTGCAGATAGTAACATATATCAGCAAAATAATTGAACTATGAGACAGGAGGGAGTTTTCTGTTTCGATTATTTTCTTGTGCAGGCTTTTTCCTGGATGGTAAAGATGGTGTTGTCTTTCAACCCAGGCCTCCTTTACTTTTTAGCTTTCTTAGGATATCTAACACCGTTCTTTCTGTGTTAGATTTTTCTGGAGCCCCTCTCCCAGGTCAGAGTCCCCAGTCTCATAGCTTACTTTCCCTGGACATAAGTAAGTGCAATTGCTGAGCAGAAGCTTTGGTTTTCATGCTGTTCACACAGGTCCATATACTGGATTCTGAGGTATTGAACATTTCACTTTGAATTTCTCAGACTGCACTCTGCTCTAAATACTCGAGCTGGTGCCTCACTCACATCTTTCACTGTGTGCCAGAATTTTCTTTTCATCTAAAGGGTGTGCTACATTCCCAGATTTTCACCTAGCTGAACTGGCAAGAGTTTCACACAGCACATCTGATAGCAATTAACCAGCGTAGCAGCCTCTAAAATGACTCTGCAATAATTGAGGCTTTGAGAAAACGGCAGAATTTCATGTAAACTTTAACCAACATGTGTATGAGTTTCAACAGACGAGATATGAATCACATAGTTTTCATGGTAACCCCTTATCATTAAATCTCTCCCTCAGGCTCTACCTCTGGTGGTTTTTTCCCCCTTCAGACAGGCACCTGGCAAAATTACTAATTCACCTGCTCACAGTAGCTGTTACCACTGTGGGAAAATTATTCCACTATATTTTTAACCCTTCTGTCCCTGACCCGATTCCACCTTTTATTTCTGTAACTGCCTTGAGTTTTCCCTCTACTTACAAAAATCCCAAGGAAAACAAGAAGAAGGCCCTAACAAATAATGGTCAGAAACTGAAAGAGTGTGAGTATTAATAAAAGAAGCTATCAGGGATGTTTCAATTGCATATACAACTTCCTGAAAATATTTCCTGGCTGTACTTTCTGTTAAAAAGTTTCTTAACTACAGAGTGGTATTTCTGGACTTATCTTGAGGAAAACTCACAGCCTTCCAGAGAGCAAACCAGTGCTCACTGGTGTGAGCTGGGCTCAAATTTCTGTTCTGCAACTGGGACTTAAACTTGTGTATTTTATATTTTGGATGACTCCCATTCTCCTAAGGCTGTTGAATACCTGCCCTAAACAACTGTTAGAGTGGTAGGTGCAATAGTACACCCACTTATCTGGTTTGCTTTATACTTTTATTACTAAAAAAATCAGGAATTTTTGTTTTCTGACGCAAGACTGACCACTTAAGTTTAGTCCTTTCTAAAGGGACTGCATGTGAAAATATGCAGCAAGATTTGCATCCTGTTAGGACAGTCTCCTACACCTTCTGGATGCAGATAGATGTGGGATACTAACTACATCCTGAAAACCATGGAGTTTGCCAGACTGAGTGACGGACTACAACTGAAAGCAAAGCTTAGTTCAAGAAGTATTTTTGTCTCATGTATTTAGTGGCATTTATTTTCTGGCTGTAATGTGGCCTCTCCATATGTTTCTCCAAAAGCTGCTTTTTTTGTGTTTTTTTTTTTTTAACTCCCTGCAACCCTGCTTTACTGTGGGTGGGGACCATTTCGGTAGGGTGAAACACCATGCTAAGCGAAGGGTTGGGCTTGTGGATGCCCATTTGATGCAAGTTTGAAGTCATTAACTGTTCCCATTGAGTGATTCATTCAACTAATATTATAATACAGTATTAGAGGCGAACCCCCGCTGCTCAAGACAGGAACGAGCAAATGCCTGTCTAGCCCGTCTCTGGCTGGGACTCAGAGCAGCTGCTTTTGGAAACAGTGATGCCAATGCAAAATACTTCATTCTCTGCTGCCCTGTGCCAGCAAGTAGCATTCATCAGCTCATCGACTTCTTCATTGAAGGTCGGCTACACACGCCGTGTTTATATTGCTAATGAACCCATTCTCCATGACTGCCTGTTCCCCTTTTTAAGCCATTTGTAATTTGCCTCTTCCAGCTCCAGTATGTGGCATGCCAGGACACGGCTGGTAATGTCCCGATCTAGCCAAAAGCACTGCTAGAGAGGGAGAGTGCAAATCTAGCATGATCAAGCTCACGGCTATTATCTCAAAAAGGAATGTCCTAAGGACACTTTTCAATCCGTTCCACCCCATGTAACACTTAGGTTAAGCATGTTCTGACATGCTATAGCCAGCACCTGCCCTTAAAGATAAAATACTGTTTTAAATAAAATGGTAAGACTAATCTAGATCTCTTCTTGTCTAGCACAAAAGTCTAACAATATAATTTTTTCCCAAAGCATATTTTGCCAGGGTGAATTTCCATTCTTTCCAGTTGAACTAAATATGCAGCAGATAAATAGCTGAACACTTTCTGATTTATGGATTAATTATTTCTCACTGGAGAATAATTTTCAGGTCACTTGGGGAATAAAACAATTCGTTTACTATTTCCTATTATTAGCACCCAAACAATAATCTCCCATTAAATATTTTTGAAGAACAGAACAGAAGCAGAGAGGGATCAGATAAAGAACAATGCTTTGCTTTGTTTTGCTTTTAATTATATTTTTTTTTAAGAATAAATCTATTTAAAATCAGAGCTTTGGACCAAGAGTGTGTTTTCGATGGAAAATAATAATTACACTTACCTTGGAATAGAGACTATCTGTCTATGATGACCTCATAGATCAGTTCTCTTCTGAGCTGAGACTAAGACTTCTCTTCAAGAATAGTTATTGTTCACCCATATATAGAAGATTGCATTACCTGACCTTGTTAATCTGGACTCACTCTGTGATTGGTAAAGAGAGGCTCGATAATTAGAGACATGGTAGAAGATTAAGCATAGAAATTGAATTATAATTTGGCTTTCTTTTTACTTCTCCTTAGTAATGGGTACAATCTCTCATTTTTTTTAAACAGCATTTAATATTTAAGAATTGAAGGGAATTTCACTTTCTTCTATTGCTATTAACACAGGGTGGGGGAGTGGGGAAGGAAGTGGAAGAGCAGAGAAAATAACTCTCAAACCCAGGAGTTTAGGGTTGAGGCATTTAGGGGCTGAGATGCAATTTGTTTGGTGGTTTGATTTGATGTGTCCCACTTCTTAGCTGCACCTCCAGTTCTGCACATTGCCCAGAACCAGGAGCTTCACAAATTCACAGGCAGACAGAAAGCTGATCTTGTCCAGCCTACAGTAAGAGAGGTTACAAGTAGAAAGAGTCACTAAAATAGAGAACACCTGACATATGCCAGAGCTTAATCTAGAAGGGATTGTATTCAACTGCAGCGACGATATCAAACCATTTGTCCGAATACGTTTGCACTGCCACTAAAAGCCTAATAATATTTAAAAACGTCATATTTTTCAGTTGTTCAGTTGTTCTAAAGGGTTCAGAGTTCTAAAGGGTTATCAGTTTTTACTGAGTAAATTATGAGGTACTAATATACAATCATTCAATGATGCTAAATGTAAATTTAGGGGCTGACACAACTAATTCCAGTCTCTCAATAAAATTCACCCTGTTTTGTTGGACAGCAGGAACTTCTTGGGCCAGTGTAATTGGGGGTGGGCATTTGTTAAGATAAAGCAGTTGCTACCTCCTGCTTCCTTGCCCTGCCCAGCAGTTCTGGATTTTTTTCCTCCTTTTCTTCAGTCTCCTCCCCTTCAATGCTGCTTCCTCCTTCCTTTCCTTCTGCTTCAACCTTTCAATTTATCAAAATTTCATTCTGAGTATACACATAACTTTTCAGTTCAATATCTTTGCTTTAGCACGTCATGAACATGTGAAGCTTAGCCAATATAAGAACCATTCTGACAGATGCTAACCAGTTGTAGTTTAATGATAAACTATCACAACATGAGAAAACCTCCAACAAAACATACTTGGCATGTAGCTGCACATAATACAGCTCTAACTTCATCTACAAGAACCAAATTGTTTCCTCTCACCACTGAGTTTTCAATGAGAATTTATACTTGGCACAGACTAAAAATGATGGATGCGATTAAAACCGGTGTGAGACCACTGACATTAGCAGAATTAAATTAGAGACTCATTTTGCTGCTTCTGCATTTAAAAGCCTGGCAAGTTTCTAAATAATGTATAAATTCCTCAGCAAGAAACATGTCTTTATTAGTTAAAGGTATTTTTATTAAAAAAAAAAAAAAAAGAAAGGTATTAAAAAAGCCTCCATGTCTAAGTAAACAAACTTTCAATATTAAACTTCAATATTCAGGATCATTCTCCATCAAGGTAATCTAGTTGGCTCCATTCCCCTTAATGGAGCCACGCCAATTTATATCAATAAAACACTTCTTTCTGGCTAGTGATAACAAGAATATAGTATGCAAGAGCCTGAATTATGGGCAAGGAGTGCACTGTGCACAAATGGAGAAGAAAAAAAATGACCTTTTTGAAAGATCTTTACAGTCTAAACAAACATTAGGCAAAAGACAAAAGAATGATGCTGACAAGCACGCAGAGAAAAAAACCTTCCAGAAACAAGAGCATAATAAATTAAAGAAAATGTGAATTTATCAATTTTGACATCTCACAAAGGTGTACTGTTTGTTTTAAAGTGATGGCAATATTCCTTTCTTTTTGAAATATCAGGAGTGAAGTCCAGCCCCACTGATATTATGGGAGACTTAGCCCTGATTTCTGTGGGAGCAATCTTGTGCTGTCTGAAGGCTGAGCTACACTATCTCTGGATATAGCATAGCTATCACTAAATATTAATATTAAAAAAAAAAAAAGTTAATTGCATATTTTTAGTGATTCCTTTTTCTCTTCTTATTTAAAAGAAGACTAATTTAAATAATGGCCTTATAAAAATGTATGTTTTCTTTTCTCTCCCTCTGGCTTTCCTCTCCCCCTTCTTTGTTCAGAGTAAGATGTTCATTATTTGTCCAGTAAATGAGTAATCTGCTAATTAACTGCACTTGTTATGTGATGAATATTCAATTACCATAATGGGAAGAGGAAGACGATGTATCATACCTAAGTAAATTAATTTGTTGTTGGGCGATGAATTTCCATCCACCTGGTTGCAATTGCTCACTCAAAAAAGCTCTCCAGGTTTGCAGTATCTGAGAATTAAAGGAGTGCACAGCCCATTTACAGCCACATACAATAGGTGAATACCTTTCTCTCTGTCTCTTTTAACAGTATTATTCAAACAAATTGAATCTGGAGATAACTTGTGTTCTGTGTAGTGATAAGAAAAAGAAATTACCAGGTAAATTACATTTATTTCCTATCTTTGAAAAATGGTAGCCCTCTCATATCATGTTAACAATGAGGTAAGAGCATCCCCTATGGAAGAACGTGCCAAATCCTAGAAAATTTATTTAACACCCAGGTCCCAGTGTTCCATTCTTCTTGATGGTCTGTAAAACAGTACCAAAAGTATCTAGGGTGAAACATTACAAAGTCTGCATAATGGTCCCCACTCAAATCACCAAAGTTTGTCCAAACAACACAGTGAAGGACTAAAAGGTACAAAGCCCGGTTCATAGAACAGAGCGGCGCAAGGACGAGACTGTCTGTCTGATGCTCCTGCCCATCGTGTTACTTCAAATTTAGAGTGGAGTTATTATTAGCGCAGCACGTCAGATTCCTCTGTGACCTGAATAGCTGTGACCTGAAACCTTCCTACCACAGCCTCCACACTACCATTATACCATATATTCATAGAACAGCTGCTTTCCAAGGATGGCTGCTTTTTCTCTATTTACTGCCAATTAAGGATCATTGTGGTACTTAGTATGGCACACAACAGTAAGACTGGAAATGATCCAACTGTAATAGATAACACTTCTCTAACCTAAAGAGAGAGAAAGAAGGAAAAAACATAAAGCTCCAACCAAAAACTATAGCAAAAAAAAATGATTCAGCAATAGGGTAAAGAATAGAATTATTGATGCTATATATCATCAAGCTCTGTGGCCGAGTGCTGAGGAGGAAATAGCTCATCTGTTCTTCGGGAGGGGGAGGAGAAGTCTAAACAAAACCAAACCTACAGACATAGATTAATTTGCATGAAAATCCTATTCATAAATCCTGGAGATTCTCTCCGCAGGCTTAGATTTTGTGAGTGGTAACCAGCAAGTGTTAGAATAGGAAAGGAAGTGAGGAAAGAGATTGAGTTTTATGACAAAAGCTTATTTCTTGACAGCTGGCATTCAGTACAACGGTTTTTAGCACTTAAGACTGGGTGAGGGTGGGTTTACTGTAACATGAAACGGTGACAGAGGCTTATG
Source organism: Thinocorus orbignyianus (assembly GCA_013400375.1). NCBI lineage: Eukaryota > Metazoa > Chordata > Aves > Ciconiiformes > Thinocoridae > Thinocorus > Thinocorus orbignyianus. Next base: position 310,831 of record VXBW01006447.1, read on the forward strand.
TTATAGAATACCATGCAGAGGATGTCTTCAGACACTAGAGAGGATGCCTGGATGCCTACAAACATCCCTCACATGTCCAATACCTTCTTTACTGGAGTCAGTACAGGGTAACAAAGGGATTAGTGGCAAGACCTCTGAACAGATCAGAAAATAGTTGTGATAAGGTGAGAGATTTTGAGAGAACTTGCAAGGCACTGACCCCATCCAGCTGTGGAATTGGATGAGGGAGTTGTTTTGTCCCCTGTAGCTGTATCTTAATCCTGATGTTTTATTTTCCCAGGTTTGTGGCTGTGGTTTCTTACCATCTCCCCTCACTGAAGAAGTGGAGTCTAATTTATCAGTAAAGTTGCTCTCCTGTTCTCAAAGTCCGAGGTGCATTTTCTCATCTGCTGCCAGCAACAATTGCAGGCAATGTTTGTAGACACTCAGACTGTGGCAGACACTAAACTACTTCCCGTAGCCCTCTCATCTAAAGGAGGAAGGACAAGTGTGGTCCATGTGTGGCAGGCAACAAGCAGCAATAGTGTCAACGTGTATCTTATCTCCTCATTTCTCCTTTGTTCTAGAAAGACTCTTCCTGCTTTGTCACAGATTATTCTTTGGAGAATATTCAATATTCTCAATATTCTTTGGAGAACAAAAACAGACTCCGTCTGTAACCAGCACAAGGTCAGCAGAGATATTCCTTTACTCTGTGCTATTTTCACTTCCTACTGGAACATAGAGAAGCAAGGTTGGTGAGGAAAAGCCAAGATTTGTCCAAAACTCACTCTGGTGAGCACAGGGACAAACTGTCGACGAGGTGGCGAAGGAAAAGAGAGTAAAGAGGGAGGTGTGTGATCTGTGTCTTACAGTCATACAAGTTACCTACAAGCACTGTTTGCAGTCTTACATGCACAGATGGGAACCTGAAAATACTGTAAGTCTCCTTCTGGAGGGAGGATATCACAAATGGCAGGGATTCTCCACCTCACCAGTGACTGGCACTAGTTAAGGAAATATGAAGAGTTGTTGTCATTGTGTTGGCCAGAAGTTTTTGATCAGATTTTTTTTTTTTTTCCTGAAAATGAGACTCAAAATAAGACAAAGGATCAGAGGAGCTGGTTGATTCTGATGCATTTATGACACAAAGAAAAGTTGAAAGTAGTTTCAGCTGCTGACTAACTTTTTTGACTTTGCTTTTCCAATGGACTAGATCAGCAAAAGACTTTGAGCTATTTTTTCTACTTTATTTATATTTTTACAAGTTTTCATTTGTATTTGATTTCATTTCTGTTTTTCATCAAATAAAAATAATCTAATGAACAAATTAAGTCTAATTTAAACGTTAGAAATTTTTTTTAGAATGCTGACAATTTTCCGAAACAGAGTTTATTCATGGAGGAGAAGGGGTATTGTAGAAGGATTTTACATTCCTTTTTGTCTTCGCAAAAGTTTTTGTTTGTTTGTTTTTGTTGGGGTTTTTTTGTTTGTTTTTTTTTTTTTAATGCACAAATATGTCTTCCAGCTATAATGGCAATATATTCCCTTTCCTGTCATTGACTGAGGAATATAAAAATCCCCTAGACGATTCTGACTCTGTTTCCTGATAGCAGTTTAGTTCTTTGTCAAGAAGTCATTGCATTTACGTGCTATTAAAGCAGCATGCTGCCCAGTCTTGCTCACCATATTTAGCTGTTTGAGTGTAGGTTACGTATGTTGGGATGAGGGCGATAAAGCATTTGTAGACTGTAACATAAGGTGATTTTCTTTACTGCACAATTACGGTTTATGTTACCATAAAGCTCTTGCCAGGGATGAAAAGTTGGGGAGGATTAAACAAAATGCTATAAAACATATCAAAGTGGATTGCATAAACAATTACCATGCTCTGGGAAACGGCTGATTAATTGACTGAAGTGAGACATCTGCAGGATGTAGGCACTATGGATATATCAAAGGATCTCAACTGCCTTGTTTGTTTTAATAAGAGTGGCTTAATTTGTTCCAATAGTACAAAGCCTCCTGTTATACCTGGTTTTGTCATCCTCATTATTAAGGGAAAGGGTACTACACCTCTAAGCACAGAGGTACTGTGCAGAGGCAAGAGGACAGAATTTTCTCAGATCTCATCTGTTAAGAGTGCAGACAGATTTAAGGAATAAAATGCAAACCTATGCCTGCTTCTTTGACTTCTGGCTTTTCTCTGACTAATATTTCAAAAAGAATGCTGTTATTGTCCTTTTGACTGTCTTCCAAGGTTATCCGGCACTTGCACCAGTAGCATTTTGCAATCTTCTGTGGACATTTTCAGATAGATGTTGCTATCCCGTTTCCCTGATAAGAAATTCAACCACAGAAGAAATGAGGCCCGTAACACACAGGTAAGACATTGGTTTCCTGTGTAAGTGCTCGCTTTTACTGCAAACCACACACAGTTTAGATACCTAAAAAATCTAGACCTAGATTGTTTGTCCATATTACACAAGAAGTCTGGTAAGGCAGGCAACTAAACCAAGTTTTTTGACTCACTGTGTGTCTGACACCACAAAAGATCAAGACTATCTGGTTCTTCTGGTTTGAGTCCATCTGTTACACGTACATCCTATGAGAAGGTTCACCAGGGCAACTGAACCTGCACCTACCACTGCTAAACTCAGTTTGCACTTGGTGGAAAATTGAGTGAATATTTCAGTAAATCTGGCTTGTTCTTTAAAAGCTAAGAACAAAATAGAATATATGAAGCACTTCTCTTTATCTGTTATTCTCTGCTTCCCAACCTGGCAAACTTCTCAGCACCCTTGCCTGAACCATAATCTGCTCTTTCTAACTCCTTTCCCTCAGAAGACTTTGGCAAATATATATGGCTTGTTCAAATGCTCAAGTTTGATGCTTAAAAAACACCTTTAAACCCAAGCTAGTGATCTGCTTTGTTTCAGATATTATAGTTCTTGCCCACATAGCTAAATAACATCTATGTTATCAGTAAGAAGTGGTGAACATCAATTAGTTGACACTTGTCTAGTGAGCTGTTCCGTTTGATCTTTTGCTTACACTGATCTGCTGAAGAATCCCTCAATCAAGTCTGAAAAATCAAAAATGAAAAACGGAGATTTTATTATCAGGACATTAGATGTCTGCTTCCAAATAATAAATAAGAATTGAACATTTTATAGCATCAGTAATAACTACCTAGTGTTCTATCTTGCAGCTACTTAAATGTAATAGATAGTTTGGATAGACCAATAGCTTCCATTAGGATTTCTTTTCTGTTCTACTAATGCATAAATTATTACCGGTACTGTGTTACAAACTGAAATTGTTACGTCTTAGTTCTTATTCTCACTACTGGTGCTAATGCAGCATGTACGTATATCAGAGTAAGATACACTCATGGGCTCACCACATGTCCGAGGGCTAAACTCTCCAGAGTCCCAGTGCCAGAAAGAGTCTCTTCACAGCGTAAGCATTTGGCTTAGTTTTCAAACATGATAGTTTTGTGTTTCCAACTGACCTCTAGCTTCTTAGATCCACTTTCCCAAAGCTTCAAATACATTGCAGTTACACTTTTCATAGATACATGACAACTAAAACAAAAACTGTGAAGGATTGCACTGGGGTCATTCTTCCCTCAAAGATGAAACAGTGCAACATCTCTGCAGAGAAGCTGGACACGCGTATAAGACCCCCACTGACCCATCGGTGCCCCACATGATTGTTATAGTACCATCATAAGATAAGGTCTCTTTCCCGATCCCTACTGCTTAAAAATGAATTGTCCTCTAGTTCTTCAATGGGTTTGGACATTCTTATTCCTTGGTTCTGTCCTTTGAATGGATGGCTCTGTCCTAGATGGTAGCTCTCCTATTTTTCTGATATGCTTTGACGGGAAAATTATTTAGGAGAGAATTCTTTATAATGGACCTTGACACTATCTTGGAAACAAATGATTGATTATTTCTTCTTAAATCCTGACTGTCACAAGGAATGCATCTGTATATGTGTATATATATGTGTGTGTACGTATGTATATGTGTTTGTGTATGTAACCTATGGATCTCTGGCCATTTGGCAATGATTAAGAACAGAAAATCTGCAAAATCAAAAGAAGATAAATCACCACAGTCTTGAAAACGAAAAAACTTGGTCCTAATTGCAGTCCCAGGCTGAGTCTTACCAGGAGAGGTGCTGGCCCTCATTCATATTTTCTTGTATTGATTTGTATACAAAAATGAGAGAGAGAAAAAGGAAATTGCACATGGATTACCTACTGTGTCACCATCACCAGGAGGGATATCAGGCTTGCTGTGAGCCACAGCAAGGGAGTTGGAACTGGATGATATTTAAGGTCCTTTCCAACCCAAACCATTCTATGAATATAGGATTTTTTTGGAGGAAATGAAGAAGTAGCCAGGCTCTTCTCAGTGACACCTTCTACCATTCTACAATTCTATGATGTTAATACTTTGTAAATTGCTTAGATTGAGCGCAATGCTGAATTCCCTAGATCTGCTTTTATTTTAAAAATCTTTTTTAAAATGCATATACAAATGTATTTGCATAACATAACTTGGTGCTAGAATGGTGTGACTGAAAATATTTCTATATATTTCATAAATAAAAGGAACTGTGAGGAAAATTTAAAAAATTTAGAATGTCATCAGTGAATGTGGCATATTGTAAATGATAATCAAGAAATTAAACCGCTGACCTAGAAAACCATCTCCTAATGATACATACTGAAGTAGCAGAGATTCTCTAGAGAGAAAGTAGAAAAAAAAAACTGAGACCGTGAACAAGAATTTATTTAACATTGTAGAAATAAACTGTTGGTTTTGCCATTGATAGGTGAATTTCAACAAGTTTTGAACAATTCTTGTCGGTGGCTTGAGATATCCACAAGTCTTTTTTTTCTACCACAATTAAAACCCCTCAACCACTGCACAAGATGCTAAACTTATATTGCAGATACAACAATGCTAATATATCTGCGCTGGTTTAGCTGTGGCAGCAGAATCCTTTTCTGTAGAGGTAGAGTTTGTTGACAGAAGGGGTTTTTCTTCCTGCCTAGTTGTATAACTCCCCCAAGCACCCAGATGTCAGCCATTAAAGCTCTTTTTTGTCAGCATAGCTGTGTCCACCTGGCTCTTTTGGCTGGTGTAGCTATTTTGGCAAAGAATATGTGATTTTTCACACTCTTTGCTGACATAGCTGTGTGGCTAAAACACTGCAGAGCAGAAGAAGCATGCACACACAATATGTCTCTCCCTCCTCTGCCTGCCTTCTCACCTCACCACTTGAGGCATGGGTTGCTGAAGAAAGGAATAGACACAAGGAGTTTTAATTAACCCATCACCGTTACTCCCAGCTACTACTAGAAGACGACAGGACAGAGAAAATAGAAGAATGAGTGGTGTAAATAAAATTTTAAGATAGTTCCATAATTTTGTTATGATGATGTTAGACACCACACACACAAAAAAGAAAAATAAAAAAAGTCAAGTACAGACTTGCCACTAGAAATTTTTGAGGATAGACTCACCATATCAAATATGCACAGATATCATTAAGCTACTAAAGACAGATATCACTAAGCTACTGAAGAATCATTAAACTACTAGCAGTCTACCAAAGTATGTTGGAGAACACAGTTTTGAAGATGTGGGGGCCCCACTACCGTGTTCATTAAGCCTGGGCTCAGTTTGGTTTTCTCTGCCAGCATTCAGGAAACTCTAACCAAGACAGAAAAATACATGTGTAGACTTTACATGCAGGTTATCCTGCCAGCCCCAGTTGGCTCCCACCGTCCTGCAGCCAGGTTGACACTCAAGGGAGGGATTTTCAAAACACTGCTTCTTAGGACCAGGCCACTGAAGTTCGAGAATCTCATGTAGAGCCAAGTAGATGTCACTACTTGTAACAGCAGGAGGGGAAACAGCAATATCTCATCTTCAGCTCCCATTTACGCAGGAAGAAGTAGCGGTAAAACTGTACTACTCCATCTTTTCTGATCTGCACACCAAGTAAGGGTTCATGTGTCACCAAAGCCCTATCCCAAGTGTTCAGTTGTTAAAAAATCTAGGTATTATATTTGTCTTTTTTATGCTTGTCTGCTCCCTTGTATTTCCTGCTGAGATCTACTTTTTCCAGCATGTGTGGGCTGAGTCACAGTGAGCAGCTGAAATGATTCTGCAGAGTGACAGAAAGTCGTAGGTACTAGTTTCTAGGACCAGCTCTGTCTCTCTAGAGACACTTACATTTTATCCAGCGTGTTACTAAATAGCAAGTGGTAGGGAAAAGCAAAGTAATTGTGCTACTTGTATGTTGCTAGACACATGCTTCTCTCATTTTTTATTTCCTCTCTCATGTGTTAATGTCATACTTGAACTTCTCTCAAGTGGGTCAATGAGTCTGCTGAAGAAGTTATAATATCAATAAAAGTGGGCTGTACTTCAGATGAGGATTTTCCTAATTCCTCAGCAAGAAAATCCTTCATTTTGCTTCTAAAAAAAAAAAATTCCCTAAGAAGAGGAATGTTCTGATATGAGTCAACTAGAGTCATCTACAGGAATAAGAGTTTTCTGAAGAAGTTGAACAGTAAGTATTTACATGAACTAAATTTCTGTATAAACCAGGCAGCTAGGAAATCTCTCAAATCAATGCCAACAGTTGTTCTGTGTAAATCTTTCTGTTTGGAATAGCTGACCAGCCTTGGGGCACAAGGAAGCAGGAACATCAGTTATCATATTTATTCATTAGAGTTAATCCACCTTCCAATAAAGGCCAGTTATAAATGTATGTGTCATGAACAAAATAGGTTAAACAATAACAACTGGAAGGAAAAATAGGACATCATGAAACAGATTTCACAGTGTTTTATTTGGAATTAAATTTGCATCTTTTAAAAAAAGATCTAGTATAGCAACCCTGAAAAGAAGAGCCTAGAATTCAAAAATAATCTTTTACCATGATGGTACAAGTTCTAAGAGAGGAATGGAGTAAGAGAACAAAAAGAACAACAAAACAGATCTTCAAATACTGGTATTAAAAGAGATTACTTTTTTTCAAATTATAACTGCATTCCTCTAGCTGTATTGTGACAACTGAAGTCAAATTCCAGTAAAATGTTGAGACTGCATAAGTCTGCAGCAGTTGCTATAGCGCTTGGTAGCCATTGGATTGCACTTCTGCAATCCAGGGGAGAAAAAAATAATAATAAAAATAGAATGACTTGGGCTGTTTTCTGTTTTGCCTCAACTGATATGGTCAGACCAACTTGATTAAACAAGCAGCAGGACTATTTGTCTTATGGACTGTAGAAAGCAGTGTTTCAGTAGTATGGACTGGGGCTTATGGTATTGATCTCACCGTCATGATTGGCAGTGATTGCTTTCCAAGCTGGTAGTTGGATGGGGGAGAAAAATAAAGGACAAATTCTTTGCTCAACTCTAAAATGTCAGTTAACCTTCCTGGTGACAAAACTGTTGCCTACCTGGATTGTTTTACAATGAGGCAGTGTAAAATGAGTAAGTAGTGGAGGGCCATTTGTTTGCCACCTTTTTAAAACTTCAGTCAGCCCCTGAAGGTACTATTGCCACATATTTATTTAAGAATGGTAAATTGATACCTTTCTTAATTATTATTATTAAAAAAAAAAAAAGTTACTAGCCAGAATGAGTTAGAGTATTATTAAAATTGTAACGAATTTTGGTCAATGAAGAATCTACAAGATGTGATATAGTGTAGTACACTAGAACATGCCTGTCTTTGAATGTACTGCTTTTTTTCTAACTGCAGCAGCAGTTGATTTATTTTGAACTCTGGCACACAACCTATAAAATACTCGATGTCTTGCTCACTCATTTTCAAAAAAGCATCTTCAAGAGTTTTGTTCATTTATTTCCACTATCTGGCGATTATTTAAGTAGAGGTCAGGAAAAGGTTGATGTCAACTATGGGGGTTTTTTTGTTTGTTTGTGCTTAATAATCGATGTCGGGCACGGGAAAAGTCTTAGCACTTGGCAGAAAGTAACTTTTTCTGCACACAAAGAAGCACACAGGCATCTGTCATGCCTTTCTTGGTGTGTCTGGGGAGGACTATCATAGTGCTTGGGAAGATTATTCTCTGCCTTGGTCCTCTCCCTCTTTGGTTTCTTTGTTGATAGTAAGATCACCAATCAGTGCCAATCATATCACCAATTTCGTTTCGTGGTAATATCACTGGTAGGTTTTATGCTGAAAACAATTGCCTCTGGGTGCAAGTATGAGGTGTATTTTAGATGAACTAACAAACAAATGTTGATGATCTTCAGGTGCTTGCTACTGGTGTAGGCTATATCTAGCTGCTGACTTCATCCTGAAATATTGTACACCAGCCCACTGCATCTTCACACGACTTCCCAAGTCTTCCTTCACTCCTGGCATTATGATTTTGTACTTCCTTTTCAGTTTCTAAGCCCAGTCCTTAATTTATTGTGCAAGATTATTTTGTATTTAGGGAATATGCTAACCATGTGCAATATTTTCTTTTAGCGTTACAGGTAGCACTTCCAAATTCTTCAAACAAAATGATGAGAACTAAGAAATAGGTCACAACCTTGGCAACCATCTGATGTGAGACAATGTAATCTGCTAGCACACTGGTTGTCATGGAAACTGACAATATTGGATTTTTCCTTCAATGCAACCTGTGTTTTATGCATAAATTATTAGTATATTAAATCTAAGGCATTGACACTTCAAAGTAGACCACCCATGTGCTTTATATGCATTCACAAGTAACTTAAACTCATTCCTATTGGCATTCAGGAGAGGGTTCAGCAGTTGAGGACTCCGAAAGAGGAAGGATTTTTTTAGATTGGACAGCACAAACCCATGCTTTTGAGCTGAAGAGATTTCAGGCTCTATCTCTTTTAGCTAGTGACCCACCCAAGTGTGCTCATTTGTTTTGCTTTCAGGTTCTGTACTGTCAATCATCCCATAGCTAAAAATTTAACTGGTGCAAAAATACTGATGTGAGATACATTGAAAATATATGTATTTTTTGTGTTTTTTTTCTCATCCCCATCTGGCATGAGAATAAGATCTTCTGTATTCTTTGAGAGAATGCAAACAATTATTTCACTCTTGTCTAGCCCCTTATTCCTTCCCCAACTCCTGCCCTGAACTGCCAGGAGTTCAATTCCTCTTTTAAGCTTGTGTTACTCTTCTATCTTGCTGGATTCCCATGGTCTCTCTTTCCATGTTGGCTTCCTTCATCTGCTCTGTATTTGTTTGCAGTACATATTGGTTACAAAGAAATGGCATTTCTGAATGGATAAAGGTTCACTTTGTGGGTTTTTTTTTTCAGTTTCCCCAGTCTGAAATTGCGTTGCGTAGTAACTTTCAACGTGGGAAATATCCAGAGCTATGAAACGAGACCATTAACCCATTGCCAAAGACCAACTGTCCTACAGTGTATAATCTGAGCTGACATCCATGTCTCTCTCTTCTGTAGTGAACACCTTGCCCTTCTCTGAAACATTAAAATAGTTCGAAAGCTGAGAACAAAGGAATGAACAATTACTGAATTTCATCTGTGGACCTTTGAAAAGAGACAGGGTGACTGTCCATCACTTTCTCCTTCCTGCAAACCCTCAGCATGGCAGAAAAAACCTCATGACCTGGAAGTTTTTTCTCATAGTGCTCACAACCCTGTTTATCCATCCAGTAAGAACTGTCCTTCCCATTTGTCACGGGATTAAGATTTGATCTGTAAGGGAAACATACTTTAAAGTGCATGTCAAGAGACAGAGCATGTGAGCAGAAGGAACTTTCATCCTAATTCATAGTGGATTCAAAAGCGAAGCAAGTAATTTTTCTCAGTGGAAGTGGAAACCCAACAATTCTTAGCTATCTGCATCGTATTTCTATGTTTTCTATCAGCAAGTCAGTATAGAAACCAAAGAATGTCAATTTTCCTCAAATGTCTTCCCTCTCATTGTGAAATATTTATGAAATCTGCACAATCAGCTCCACAAATTCTATTCTTAAATTATATGCCCTTTGTACATGGCTAATTTACAGAAATTTCATAGTAATTTTATGTGTCTCTTCATGTCATCCATTTCCAACAGATGATCTCAAACAATTGCCCTGAGCAGCTCCCATTGACCTAATCCTACTAATGCTGGTGTCAGGGAAGATGTTCTGTGTTTCCAAGTTTCATCAAAATTTTCGGTTTTCTTTTCCTCTACAAACCTTTGGTATAAAAGAATCTGTTAACCACAATAAATGCTTCTTGATACAGTTTTTCATTGTGGTTTTAGTTAGTTGGTTGTTCTCCCGCTTCCACCCACCCAACACCAAAAAAAAAAAAAAAAAAA
>VXBW01006447.1:321182-332374 GCA_013400375.1 Thinocorus orbignyianus
AAAAAAAAAAAAAAAAGAGAAAAAAGTTAACGAATAGTTGTTCTAAAACTCCACTTGTGGAGACTACATACTATTAATTTATTCTACTCAATGAGGAGGCAAGAAGCTTGTTTTCCCCTTTTCTCTTTTACCCATGAAGTGTTTTCATCTGTGCAGATAGTACGTGATCATGTTGGTTTTATTTCTAAAACTTCTGGTACATCCCTACAACTCAATAATGTGCAGAAGCAGCAATTCTGGATACTGTCTTACTGAAGTGGAACAAGTTTTCCTATAATCTTTTGATATGTCACTTTAACCTTTTCTGATATTGGTATTTCCAATGTAATTAAAGATGAAAAGAGTTTTACAACATCACGTCCAGCATCTGTTTGTGATCAAGGAAGACGGGATTGTCTTCTCCACAGTGAAATTTAGAAATGGCCAAAGAGAACGAGATTTTTAAGTCACTCTTCAAACTATAGTTCTATAAGCATTTTAGGAATAAAAACACTATTTACAAGAATGTGCTTAAGTAAAAATCAGTCTCTCAGCTACAGAAAGGTCAGAAATAATTTGGCTCAGGCAGATTGCTTGCACTTTTACCCCTGAAGGGGCCTATTCAAACATCTGAGCTCACCCATAAATCTTCCTGTGTATGTCCACCTCACTCATGCAAGTTATCTAGCACTTTTGTATTTGAATGACAGAACATGCAATACCTGATATTGTTCAGATCTCTTTCATTTGAAGAATGTAGAATTCCTTCTGGTAAAACCAAATCCTGAGTAAGCTTATGGTTTTGATAGCAGAGATTTGCATCCTGAAAGCAAGTGTGAAGTTCCTTCTGAGCTTTAAACAGAGAGAAAGGGCAAGAAACATCAAATATATCTTAAAACACTGTGTTTGGGCCACTTAATAAAATTAGTCAATTAGATAACTCAATCCGCAGAGCAGATTTATTACTGATTACCAACAGGAAACACTTTTAAGTTTATTTGTAGCTGCGCATAAATAACCCACAGCATGCCCACACAAAACCAAAACTGCTCAATAGTCCTTGCATGCCTCCCAAGGTGAACTTAGATGTGGTGTTGCAGGATATGGTGTAGGGTAGAACTTTGTAGAGTAGGGTAAATGGTTGGACTTCATGATCCCAAGTGTCTCTTCCAACCTAGATGATTCTATGATTCTAGGTTGTTACTTTTGAGAAGCTCCTGAAAGTGTGAGTTGGAAGAAGCTACCACTCATGTTGGGGTGGCTCAGTGTAATGTCAATCACCCATGGAGATCTGCAGTAGGCTACTAGTTGCTCTGATCATCCCTACGGCAACTTGCTGATTTGAGACCGGGTACATAGGGAGCTCTCACTAAATCAGCAATCTGGAATCTAGCTGTTATTTGCGTTATGCTGTCCTGGATTGATAGCACAAGTCCTAGCCTGATGCATGCTTGGCAGCTGCAGTGACTGTCACTCCTAAACCAGTCCCATGGAGCCACCTCTCTCCGCAGCTCTCCAGCCCACAGCCCACCCTCGAGGGCCAGGCAAACATCAGTAGGTGTCTGCAGCTATCAGTTACGTGTTTTCATCTCTCCGCTGGGTTCTGGACAGCATTCCCTTCAGGCCCAATGGAAATCTTAGGAATCAATTTGTTCTTTTCAAGCTCTGACCTTTTATCCCAGTCATCCTGGAAACTGCCTCACGGGGCAGATTTTTTTAACTGATAAAGAGGTTCTGGGGCTTTATAATTTCCAGATCTCAATCCTGGCAAAGAAATCACAGGCATATTAACAAGGCTACTGCATTTTAGTACTTGTTGAGATGTCTCTTAGCTAGATTATTATGTAGCTTCTCAGTGTAACTCCCTTTAGATCTAATCTCCATAGCAAGTAATCCATCATAAACAAACACAGAGGCACAGGCCATAGCCATAACAATAGAATACAATTTTGGTTTGGTTTGTTGTTTTGTTTTGTTTTGTTTTGTTTTGTTTTGTTTTGTTTTGTTTTGTTTTGTTTTGTTTTGTTTTGTTTTGTTTTCCCCCACAGTTCTCCACAGTAGCTTTCAAAGCCTTCTTTATTGTCATTTTGTTTTATCAAAATTGATCAGAGACCCTGATGGCAAGCCAGAACAAAGAGGATTGATCTCAGGTTCGAGTAAGAGAGAATTAGAAATGGGTAAAGCACAATGTATTAACAAGGATTTTGACTAAATCCAATTCCCAAGGTTCCTTCAGGCTACTTAACTGATGTCGGTATGTTACTGCAAATGGCTTTTCTTATGCATTTGGCAGGGGGAATTTTGATTTCATTTGTTTTTAATAATTTGAGACAGTGATGTACTCCAAAGAGAAGTATGTTCCCTTCCACTCTGCTACGTACAAGTACTTACAGCTTTCTGAAATTTCATATGTATGCCTAGCCTTGGTTATAAATAGAAAGGAATAAGAAATGGGACAGTTATTTGACAGTCAGATGCTGAAGCTCCTACACCTGAACATCAAGGAGGGAAAAATCAAAGTATTATAATAAGGCTGTATAGACACCAGTAGAAAGATTCTTGGCACAGAAGTATTTTATGACACATACAACTTTTCTGTTCATTTGCATAGTAAGTTTTGTTTTGTTCTGTATCATTTTGTTTTGTCGGTCATCCTGATTGTGTGTTCAGTACTGAAGAAACCTGGGCAACCAGAAAATAGCGACCCACCTTTAGCTGCTCAAACTGGAGGGTGTAGGCTGCTGTCTGTGAGTTTAGCTTATTCTCAAGCTCCCCTTGCTCTAGAGAGACACCACAAACATTGACATATAAGAAATTCTGCCTATCATATCTAGGAGTGAGGTGACAACTCTCAAACTTAATCAGTGCCTTTGGGCAAGGGTAGAGAGATGAATTCTTGCATGGCTTTCTGGTCCTAAAGTTGACATCCTTGGTGAGTTCTTTCTCACTGTAACTTCAGACCCTGCCACTAAAATATCGTCTTAGTCATCTGTCTCTTTTTATGCTGTTGCATGTTTTTTCCACCAGATGGTAGGCAATAAAATCAGGAAACACAAGCTTATCTGATACTGTGTACTTAAAAGAAATAAAATTAAATTAAATACACTGCAACTGTGAAATAATTCTCCATATGCCGGACTCATGTTTCTGCTTAAAACTAAATGACAGCATTGAAAGAGATCTGGTCAGTGCTTGCAGGTATTTGATTAACAGCACAAGTAAGGCCTACATAAGCACTTGTTACGTACATTATTATATATTGAAAAGATGCTATTGTGTTTCCTATTCTGTTATTCTCTACTTGTAAACAAAACTAATTATTATCAGGATACGCATTTTCTGTCAATTCCTTTAAGGAAAACCATTTATTCCACTTATCCTGCTGTAACCAGATAAATGAAATTGTCTCCCCAATGTGTAAATTTCTTCTCCTGCCTTGTTAGTGCTGTCTTGTACATGAAGTACTCATTTAGTTGCAAAAACCGATTATCATCCCTGTCTGGATACATTAAGAATTTTCCTACAAGTCTTTTTCTCTCTATCACATTTTAAGCAACACTGTACATGAATTATTCATATTGCCCATCTTGCAGGCAGGTTTTTTTATTATTAAATTCGATCATAATAATAGTTATTACCACAGTCATGGCAGTTTTATGAGTATTCTTCAATGCCATTACCTGGAAAGATTTCAATCAAGACATATAAAAGATGCAAATCAATTTCCATAATAAAATTAAACTGTACCATCTACTCTTTCATCCTAGCAATAGAGTTGATTGACACCTTCTCCCTGATAGTTGCAGCTGATAACTTGTAGGTATGGTAATGGAGAATGGCAGCTTCACTTGCTCTAGTATTCTAAGAAATTCAGTATTTTTCTTGCCTTGTCAGTATATAATGTTCATGTCTTCATGCAAACACAGTGTTTAAAATGCAAACATTCAGTTTACAAATATTCCTCCTGAACAAGACAATTATTTCTGTCTGGCTATATGAGATTTGCCTTTTACTAACCAAAGCTAAGGTAGAATAAATGAAATTCTTTAATGAATGTTCTTATTTGTTATGCTCTGCGAAGTGCTGCTCTCCACAAAGGGATCTTTTTCTGGGGAGGATGTTTTCCAGGCCATTCCCCTAACTTCATCCTGTACTTCTATTTTAAATCTTTCTCTCTTCTTTGTTTTAGCACTACTTTAGCACAGGTTTTAATAACCACCTGATGGTTCTTCCTTGCTTCTTTTCTATGCAAGCACTTGATAACTTGTTCCCACTTCCTTGTTTGATTACCACTTCTGTTTCTCTGTATGCTCCCCATTAATCATCTTCTGGTGCTTTAGATCAAAGGTGTGTCTAAAAAAAAAATATGTAATGTCCACTGCTGCTGGAATTAACTTCCATATAATTTTCTCTTTACTCTGGAGGTAGATTAAATCTTGATGAAAGTTTCAAATCAGGACCCTTGACTTCAGATCCATTTACATCAACTGAAAGGCAGAGCAATGCATTCATCTTGAAGGAGTTACTCTGGAATGATGCTGGAGTAATTAAGATGAGAATATGAACAGGTTTAATAGGGATAAATGGGTCTTCTCTCTTCAATTAAGCTTCAAAGAAGGCAAAACAATATGAACCATCCATCAGCCTAATACCTTGGGAAATGAAGTGATATCCATTTAGATTCAAGAAGAAATGTATTTTCTTGATGCAGAATTGGACAATTCTATGCATTATGTAAAGGTTAGTGTTCTATTGAAGTTTCTGGGTGGCATCTGTTCAAAGTAGACTCCTGGAGTAGAGACACTTTGCTCTACTCTGGTATAAAATCCTTAAACTCCTAAGAACTTCCTCCTTCATGTTCAGAAACACTTAAAAAGATAGATTGCATCACACTTCAAGAAACTAAAGCATGCAAGACTGAACTGATGTCTGTTATGTAATTCAATTTATTACAGCAAGGCTTCAGAATTAATGAGTGAATTACAATTTCTCCCATAAGCAATTTTTTATTCCTGCTAAGGTCATATTAGGACTATTACTGTTATTTTTGAAGATGCATAATGAAAAATGAAATAAGTTGTACATTTTTCTATAGAAAGTTTCTATTTTCAGAAGTATTTAGAGGTTGCCTAGATTGCCATTTAAATTATTCACCAGCCTATATTGCTACCTGTGTATCATGGCATCTGTCAAAATCACTTTCTGTTGAGAATTAATTGCTTTCTTCCTCTGCAACAGATCCTGAAAAGTTTGTTGGTGTTTTTCCAGGCAGTGTATAGCTAAAAATTAGTTATATACCTGTAATAGAACCCTAATTTCTACATTTATAACTGTCCTTCCCCAAGACCATTCTATTAGCTAGGGTCATAGGTTATTCCATCATGTTTTCAAAATTATTTTAACTCTAAATATGATGTTTGGGATTGATAGCAGCACAATAGCCTGTGTGTGAAATACGCAGTTCATGTGTGCAATGAGACATTTAAAACAAATCCTTTCATCATCGCTTTGGGATGTACTGTACCTTTTACACCACAGGTCACTGGAAATTCCAAGAGGAGTTGAAAGGTGTTTTCCAAAAGGCTGAAAGCCCTTTTGCACCTTGGTACTTTCTTGTTGCCTTTGAAAGAAACAAGTCTCTGGCAAGTGAGCTCTGGCTGGTCTTGTGGTGTCAGTTTAAGATATCTGCTGGAAGCAAGCATCTCTGTAGCAAAGCTGACAGAAGAAAAATACATGTGCTAGACATTTCAGTCTAAAGGTTAGTGCATTAGTTTAGCACTAAGTGGGAAAATGGGAAAATTGCCAAGATGTGTGCCTAGGTGGTTGGAGTACTGGGCACATTGCACTCCATGAAGTGCCAGGAGAATAGTAACCTCATGCAGACGGTCAGCATTACAAATTCAGGCTACTAGTATCTTAAACTGCTGGTTTACTCAGCCATTGGGCCATTGAGCCAGAACCTTAGTGTTTAGACTTTGGAAAGCCCCATAAGTTACTAACAGGTAAAAACCTTCCTGTGTAGGCATGAAAGATCCATCATCAAGCTTCCACTGTGATTTAAAGGTATGTCTGCATTAGCAAAGGTTAACAGGTCTGAAATCAATTCTCTGGCTGTGAAACCAAGTGGTACAGCACAATCTGTATCCGCTCTTGCAAATGCGAAGACTTTCAGGTCTAAGGTACTCTTCAAACCACTTTTAGGTTCTTTCTGAGAGAGGTCAACATGGCAGAGACTGAAGTCATTAGTCTATAAACCATTCTCTAGAATAGTTGAGGTTGAATGGGACTTTAAAGAATACCTAGTTCCAACCACACTGCCATGGGCCAGGACACTTCCCACTAGACCAAGTTGCTCAGAACCCCATCCAGCCTGGCCTTGAATACTTCCAGGGATGGGACATCCACAACTACTCTGGACAACTTGTTTCAGTGTCTCCCCAGACTGACAGCAAAGAATTACTTCCTAATATTTGATCTAAATCTACCCTCTTTCTGTTAAAAACATTACACCCTGTCTGGTAACTTACACTGCTGGCTCATGTTCCATGGTGAGCCTCTCCATCAACCAACACCCCTAAGTCCTTCTCCTTAAGGCTGTTCTAAATCCATTCTCCGCCCAGCATGTATTTGTGCTTAAGATTGCCCTGACCCATATGTAGGACCTTGCACTTGGTCTTGTTCAACTTCATGGTTTTTGCATTGGCCCACCTCTCAAGCCTGTCCAGGTCCCTCTGGATGGCATCCCTTCCCTCCAACATGTCAACTGCACCACACAGATTGGTGTTGTTAGCAAACTTGCTGAGGGTGCACTTCACCCCACTGTCCATTTTGCTGACAAAGATTTCAAACAATGCTGGTCACAGTACTGACCCTGTGGAATACCACTCATTACTGGTTTCCACTTGGACTGTGAGCCATTGACTGCAACTCTTTGAGTGCAATCATCCAGCCAATTCCTTATCCACAGAGTGGTCCATCTGTCAAATCCGTCTTTTCAATTTAGAGACAAGGGTGTTTTGTGAGGTAGCATCAAATGATTTCCACAAGTCCAGGTAGGTGACATCAGTTGCTCTTTCCTTATCCATCAACTCTGTAACCTTGTTGTAGAAAGTCACCAAATTTGTCAGGTACATTTTGACCTTAGTGAAGCCATGTTGGCTGTCACTGATAACTTCCTTCTTTTCCGTGTGCTTTAGCAGAGTTTCCAGGATGATCCCACTGCTGAATGGACTGGAGGAGAAGAAATGAGCTGAGTGACTATTAGATGAGATTCCTGTCAACTTTCCTGTTCTTCAGATTTGCCTGAGATATTGAGGCAGGCGCACAAAAGGAGTGGATATGTACAACTGCCCCGCGCACCAACAGACGGCTGAACGGTTCTTGGATATTCCTTTCATTTGTTGGTGTTTCCTATTAATCACCAAGTAATTTAGAACCATTACTGATGAAGATGTAATGGTACTTTCCAAGGTAAACAAGTTATCCTTCCTCCTAACTCTTTAATTGTGCTAGATCTTCAGAATCAGAGTGCTCAAGTCAGTTAAACCGGAATCAGAAAAGAAAATTTCTAAAGAATGCTGTGGAGGAAAGCTTGCAATAACACTTAACCCCCTTCTTCAGCTAACAATAGTAGTTTGACAGAACAAAATTGCAACCTACCTATCAGCAACAGCTTATTTTTCCTAAGTTTAAATTTTGAACCTATTCCCTTACATTGCCTGAATGAACCATGTAACAGGAAGATGCAAGAGACACCTCTTCACCCTGTCGACCACATACGATACACGCTGAGCTCTTTTTCAAATTTTAAAAAGAAGTACACCCACCCTTCATTACCTCAGCTGGAACATGCAGACTCTCCCAGTTGTGTCCTGTTCCACCTCAAAAAGAGTTATCAATGGTAACTAGTCACAGCTCAGCCAGACTCTTCTCTGTCCTTCTCCAAATTATCACATCTCCATTGGAAATCTGTCAAGTCCACCTTGGTTACTGAGAGCTTTACAAAAAAATCAGTCAGAAATCATTGGTAATTTACTTTTCTTCTTAAATGAATTTGTTTATTTCCTGCCAGGAAACTTAAATTTAAATAAAATCAATGATCTTCCCAGCATTCATTCTTAACTGCATTGTCAGAGAAGGGAAAACTCTAGCTGAAGTCTGCATGGGCGATGGTGGTCCTAGAAGAGGCAGTGACCTTAGCATGTGTTGTCACCATACATCCTTACGTAATTTTAACAGGCACAGTGTATTACCCTGTTGCATTTAATTTCTCATGAAGACTTGTCGTGTTCACTTTCATCACATTGTGTGTCAGAGGCCTGTCCATATCTATCTATCTGCCTGGTTTTGTACCTATCTGAATCCTAATAAATGCCTAGAAAAGAAGCTAGGATTTGCTACCATCTAAAAATTCAATACAAGTAAGATAATTTAATTCTTTTAAATTTTTTTCTTTGGGAAAATAAAAAATAGAAAGAAGTTAGTCATACTTGTGACATTGGATTCTAATGAAAGAGTTGCAGTACCATCCTAAATTGTGCTGGCTTTGTTAAAACATCATAATCGGAGAAAGACTCTTCTAAATGGAATTGCCTTGAGTTCAAAATTGGATTTTAAATTGTATTATTCTAATGTAACATTTTACTCATCATTTGGGGAAAGATGACTTGAGATCACACAGGTTTTCTGAGGGTCTGCCGTATCCTTCAAAGCCCGCGCATCTTATCCATGGCCTAATTTCCAACTCCTGCCCTATAAACTTTTCTTATATGCCAGCTAATGAAAAAATGTAGGAGACTAAACAGTCTGCTCAGGAGCTCATGACTGAATTGTGGTTTACCTGTATGTTTTTTTTTCTCCCATACGTCATTGAATATATTCTTATTAAGCTTCATGTTTGCAGCTGAACTCCCTTTGCCTGACCTCCTGTAATTGAGATTCTAAGCAGACAGAGACCTCCTGTGCTTGCATCTCTGAACCATTCCTTCTGATCCCGGTTCACCCTATTTCCAAATCATTATTTCACTATTTCTATTTAAACTTGACATGACTAACAATATCATTTTCTGAACTAGACTCATTTCTCATAAATGACAGATATCTCTTTATTTCTACTGTGAATGTTGTAAAAGGGGAAAAAATTAGAGATCTTAAAGTAGTTGCATGGTATCAAGAATTGCACTTTGCTTTATAATAGTAATGCTTTGTAGTTATCCATCAGTCTTCAAACATTAATCAATTTTAAGTTATTACAAGGTTTATAATGGAATATATCATTTGTACTTCTCTTAT
The DNA here is from genome assembly GCA_013400375.1 of Thinocorus orbignyianus. Lineage (NCBI taxonomy): Eukaryota > Metazoa > Chordata > Aves > Ciconiiformes > Thinocoridae > Thinocorus > Thinocorus orbignyianus. The sequence goes on from VXBW01006447.1 coordinate 330,453, forward strand.
CTTCACTGGAATTCATTCAAGTAGATTTTTTTTTTTTAATTTAAACTCTTTAACAGCTATTCTTTTGCTCTGACTTAATAACCAGAAAGGTCTGCCCTCATCTTAAAATAGAGTGACAATGGTTATGTCTTCCTGCTCTTACCATCCATTTCACTGTTCCATTTTTAAAGTGGAATAGACCACACCTTTTGATAGATATCAAAGGAAAGCCTCAGAGAAATATTTTTTAAAGATTAAAGGGATGGAATTATAAATGAGTAAATGTAGTTTGATTTAATAAACCTGGTCTGATGGCAAGATATAGTACTCCTAAGTAGTGCAATATCCTAAGAAAAGCCTTACAACCGGCTGAGATAAAGCAAAAGAAGGTGCTGAATTTAAGCTTTTGAATCTAAACATTCAGCTTTAAGGCTACAACTCAAACCACTTTAGATCTAACATGGATCTTATATTACTTTTTGGAAGTGAGAGGAGTTCATCTAGAGAGAAAGGCTGGCATTAGGTTGCTGGTTGTCTGCTGTTCGGCTGTGGCAGTAGAAGGCAGGGAAGTGGAAAGAGTAAAGACATGGGCAAACCAGAAAAACTGGGTGTCTCAGTCTGCATACTGTGCTGTGACACACATGCCAGTTACGTGGGGAACCAGCTACATTTTTAAAATGCTGTAAATTAGGGTTCTAATGTCATTCAAAGAAGTAAATTCATTATCTACTGTAACAGGCTGGGTTGTGTATGTTAGGAAGAATGCATCTTGATCTTATCATAACAAAATTTTGCTTATGTCATGGTTAGAGCCATCCAGGGACTTCCAAATCTCTCTGGGTGGTTTATAAACATTAGAATCATAGAATGGTTAGAGTTGTAAGGGACCTTAAAGAACATGGTTTATGTAGGAGTTTTATGAATGGATCAAGTACACAAGGGGTGGCATTTGTTTCTGAGTCTTTTGCTGCTTAATTGAAACTTTTTTCTTAGCTCTCAAGTGTTTCTGTCAGTTCTTTCTGGAGACCTTATGGTCTCCTTCTGCCTGATAAGCTTTTAGCTACCTCAAGTGAAGTATAAGGGCTCTGGCAAGAACAAATGGCAATAGCTGATAATGGAATTCTGCACAACAGCTTTGCTTGGAGTTTTTTCTCCATTATAAGAGATGGAAGAGTGAAGATTTCCAGCTCTCACGCCAAAACAAGCGTATTTGAAAATATTTCTTCTGCCTCTGGCAAACAAAATTCTCTTCCATAATCACTAGATGAAGGTGTTCTTACAATTATTGCAATATTTTTTCCCTTTTGCTGGGAAACAAAAGGAACTCTTAAAGATTTGATTTTATTAGTAATTCCTTACTTTTTATCTTCACTTATTAGTTCTGTAAGCAATCAATCAAAGCACTACCAGGCTCTCTTTAAGGTAAATCTCCACCTGAACACGTGAACCTGAGGCAAAGACTTTTGTGCAAATCAACTGACAGTACTTTTGTGAACGTATTTATTTTTTCATTTTGTCAACCTGTCTTGAAGAAGGAAAGCAATTACTTTTTCCTTCTTTGTTCATATACTAAGAAAACTGGGTCATTTTTTGTGTATGAGTATGCTTGTGGTAGAACACTTGGTTTCTAGACTAAGTTCAGTTAACAATAAAACTGGTCTTTTCTGAACCTTGAAATACTGAAATATTTGAAGGGTTTTTTGATTTTGAAATGTTTTACTGCTGTGTTGACATGAACTTGGACTTGATCTCCTCACAGGCAGGTATATGATGACCTTAGGATATGTGTGGAAGAACTGTACTAAAAGTAATTTGATCCTATTCCAATTAGAAAAAAATTACAATTATGGAAAATTTGCTGTCAGTGTTAGTTCAAAAATACAGGAATCTTTCCCCGTTCTTTGAACACACTTGTGACACTAGAAGAACATTCTTCTTCAAAC
>VXBW01006447.1:332515-432345 GCA_013400375.1 Thinocorus orbignyianus
AAGAAGAAGAAGAAATCTTGAAAGAACAGCAGTTATTAGAAAATAATGAACTTTCCTAAAAACTCTCTACATTTATGTTTAATTGTCTTGTAGAATATATGGAACAGATTTTACAGGAGAAGATTTGATAACAGAAGACTAACATAGTCAATAGGTGAGACATTTCAGAACACTCCTTATGCATTACAACGTTTCCCCATTTGATGACATACTTATCAGTGCCACTTGCACTGGAAGGAAGGTTTGGGTTCGTGTATTTTTCCCCCTGAGTAGTGACACCCTTTGTAGGAATTCACAAAAAATGTGGTGCTGCTTTTCTATCAGCCCCGTCCCAGTGTGAAGCTGCGTGTTGTTATAATGGTTTCAGTTCTGGTAGCCCAGTCCAATCCTTAAAACTCAACCTTGTAGAAAACACCACAGCTGCTCTGAAGTATAAATTCCCTTTCCTCTCACCTGAAAAAGATGTGAGCAGTTCCGCTGCTCTCACCAGAGACCAAAAGAATGACGAAATACATACAATTCTCAAATGGTTCCAGGACTCATGATTTTCTATATTAATAAAAGAAGAAAGGGTGACTAAGAGGATGACTAATAGTGACTAAGCGGCAGACACTGTGCTATGAATCTCCATGTACTTTCTTGGAGGAAAGGACTGTGCACATTTCAGGTTGTGTTTCCATAGTTATGTCTCTCCTAAACCTAGATTAAAATCTTTCCATCCCCAAAAATGCACTCTTTAATTCTTACTTTAGTCAATTCCCACAACAAATGCTTCGGTATTGTGTTTTAGGTTTGGGATATTTTAAAATATTAATTGTTTTTTTACTGGAACAGCCAGGTGTGCTACAAATCTTGTAAGAGAATGTATTCTCATGAGAAACTTAGCCCACTTCTGTTAAATTCAAGTTTTTACAGTGTAAATACGAAATCCCATGTGTGTTCTCTGAAATAGAATAAAGCTCTATTATTTACAGTTTGTACTTTTGCAGGGAGGCTTTCACTGAGTATGTTACAGAGTAACATGGGAATGCTCAACACTCTGAACTCTGTTTAGGTGAAAATTTCTGTTTATTTATCATGACTGTCAAGGTGTTCTATTAAACACCACTAAGTGTCAAAACTAGAGTACTAATTTCACTTCATTTTAGGCTTCCAATTTGGTGAATCTTGAGAAAGGCTCATAATTACATAGTGCCTGTTATGCTGAGGCATCATGAAAACCTGTGGAATGAACTTCTTCTGAATTTCTTGTTTCAGTTATCCCACTGAACATACTTCTCAGCTTAGTTCAATACCATTTCAGTTGTAAAACATGTGTGCTTTGCCAGTGGACACTGTTCAATGTATTTAAGCAATAAAAAATTCAGAAGATTTTACTGAACTTCTGTTCAAAACTAGTCTGGGAACTCGGGATGATTTTTTTTTAATCTTCATTGATCCGTAAATTAAATTGCTAATTTATTGAGCATACTTGGAATACAGTGTTGCAATACCTTTCCCGTGGCATTTTTGGACTTGTTTTTTTAGAAGGGAATACCAGAAACTTCACAATTCAGAGTGAAAAAAAAAAAAAAAAAAGATGGAAAACTACATAAACTTTCTTGGGCCTTGGGATAAAGAGGGTTTGTACGGGTTTTGTTTTTCTGTTTAGTTGTGATTCACTCCTGCATCTTCTTTCCAGTCTGGTTCAAGATTTAGCAAGGTTTGCAATTTTTATTTCTTTTGGATGTTACCCAGTTGTTTAGAATTGTCTCATGACTACCGAGATAAAGAACTGCTTAGTGAAGTCGTAATAACAATTGAAAAAAAAAAATGGAGTAAAATGAAGCAGAAGTGTAACACACTCATAAATCAGAGCAGCTCAGCTGGGGCTCACAGGCTGTAAAACGGCCCAAGCTTGCCCTCTGCAGGAGGCTCCAGTCCATCCAGCCACCGCTGCCCATTCCTCATCCCCAGAGCATTCTCATTTTTAAAAGTAATAAAATTACCCTATCCATTATCAAATTGATTATTACACTTTATAATTTAGGTAATAATGAAACAAAAACATCTTCTGCCCAGCTACAGAAACATTCATATAGAAAACGATCATTCTTTGTCTAACCCTGTTTTTTTATTACTCTATTGATCTTCAGCTTCCATAGATTTTACCGTTCTTTTTTTCTAGTCAATTTAATTTGTACTGCATTAGTTTTATATCTGCAGTAAAATATTAGTAAAATGTTCTATAAATTTTCATGAAGTGAGGATTTTCTTCCCATGTTTTATTAGGTAATTTTAAGGAAATATGTTCTGCATCATCTGTGTCTTTTAACTGCTCTCTGGTCATTTCACTGGAGTCATAAGTGTCATCTTATGCCTTTTGTCAAGTATGAGATGGAGAACTGTGGATTTTTTGAAAGAAGTTTTGTAATTTTTCTTGTTTTCTGAATGTTCCTGACCTTCAATCTCACTTTTAGTGTATTATTTTAAGCTGTGAAAGACAGATAACTGTGACGTCACAACAGAATGTTTGTGTATTTTCCCAACACAGGAGACTAATTCTCCATTAGCACATGGATTGTTCCAGCTGTTTTCAAGTATACATCTATCAAAATCGGTCATGCTATATCATACTTGAACATGATCTTAGATTCTGGTTTCTAAACACTTTTGTAGTCGTAGAAGCAAGCTGTAAGTCATTTCCATATCCAAAATACTTTTTTTCCTGAAATTAATTACTACAATTGCTACCTACACCTTTGAAGTACACTACAGAAACACAAGTAACTGCAAAAGATGAAGCAGTTGGTTCCCCTGAAGCAGTGATGGGGACTTCTGCTGATTTGACCAGGCTGAATGGGGCTTTGAGCAACCGGGTCTGGTGGGAGGTGTCCCTGCCCATGGCAGGGGGGTTGGAATTCGATGATCTTGAATGTCCCTTCCAATTCTAACCATTTGATGACTCAATGATTTGCTGCTGAATCCCCGAAGCAATGAAGTAGTACAAATGCATGGATTCATATGTGATGTAAATACTGGATACATATCTCAAGTAACTGCTTCATGCCTTCTCCCACCTAGACCTTCTATCTACTCTACATTTAGGCCTGTTCTAGAGTTATCTAATTGTTTGGGGGTTTTGTTTTGGTTGCTGTTGAGTTGGTTCTCTTTTTTAACATGGGAAATTAGATGGGAGCCCATTAACGAATTTTCAATAATATTCCAGTCTCCTTGTGAATGTGGAATGGCAATTTTTGAGCTGATATGTTATCTAAAAAGTAGTCCTCCTAAATATTGCAAACAGTGTTCATTGTACAAAGTGATTACACAGTATCTAACTACCTGGGTTTGCCTAATGTTCCACCTTTTACACTCAACTGCTCTCTCCTGAGCTACAGCACCTCAAACAGAAGTGTTCCTGTCCAGTCCTGGGATAGTAAAACACAAAGGAACCTCAGGAAAGAATACATGATGGTAAGATACACGGACAGTGCTCCTGCTAAATCAGTGCTGACTTCACAATGCCTTGGAACACTGTGAGGAAGGCTGTCACACTGACGTTGCAAAACTGAACTACCAAAGTTGTCTTCTGCTTGTTTGTCTGTGGTTTGCATGCTTCTTCACTGATTTCTCATAGAAATGTAGAAATTTGTTTAACTGCTATGGTCTTGCCAGCTTTCAGGTGTAGTAATCTGCCTTCTGTCTATTCACACCTTTTCTCTTCTGGTTTGTGTTTACCATGCTTTATTTAAATCCTCAGCTGTTGCTATTGCTTGGTAAAGTGCAGTAAACTTCTAAACACACACATTTTCACCTTGAGGAATTAAATGACCTCTCTTGGTCACTTTGTATCATCCACATTGTTGAGCTGAAGTCAAGCAAATATCTCAGTGCGAATTTCTTGGAAGAAGACACCGGACTCCTCTTCAGTAGCCTTGGTTCTCAACATTGCACCCTTCTGAGGAAGCTAAGAGCACTGATCTCTTCTTGATTCAATCATTGTCTCTGAGGATACTATAAATTGTCTCTTTAACAAGTGTATTTAGTTGTCCTACATTTCATCCATATAATCTTTCACAGGAGATGCATTGAACCGTTCAAAAAGCAGAGTTCTACCAAATTACTCTCATTTCCTGCAAATCTTCTTACACTGTTACTAATATGAGTAGGAATGTTCTGCCACAGTCATTAGCATCCATTAATAAACCCCGCTTTTGCTTTTTAGATTGACCCAGTCCAGTCAGCGCTATAAAAATGAAATGCATTTTCTGCGAAGATTTTTTTCAGGTGTAACTGTACACCTGTTATCTTTTTGGTCAATTTCACAAACATTCTGCTAGTGCTTGTGAAACCTAGCATGCACACATAAACATAGAATCATAGAATGGTTTGTGTTTGTTGTGTTGTGTTCTTAAAGTTTATCCAGTTCCAAACCCTTGTTGTGAACAGGGACACCTCCTACCAGACCAGGTTGCTCAAAGCCCCATCCCATCACAAACCTGGTCTTGAACACTTCCATGTATGGGGCAGCCACAACTTCTCTGAGCAAACTGTTCCAGTGCCTCTCCTGTAGCCCCATTCAGATACTGGAAGGGGTTATAGGGTCTCCTCAGAGCTTTCTCTTCTCAACAACCCCAACTCTCTAAACCTGTCCTCATAGGAGAGGTCCTCCAGCCCTCCAAGCATTTTCATGGCCCTAAACATGTACACGCATCAGAGTGACTTGTCTTGTACTGGTTTGTTGGCCTTTAATTCTGGCCTCTTTTCTAGCAGTTATTTCACATTCCTTATTCAGATATTTACTGTCTGAACACTTTCAGCCTGCATAAACTTAAGTCTGAATTCAGTGACTTCCTTTTCTCAGTAAATTCTTACTAATTTGTTAAGATAAACACTTGATGTACCAGTAAAATTCCTTTGAGTCACTTCTCCCAGAACACTAGTCCCTCAGCGAGGACCCATTTAACCAGCAAGATTTGTTCTTCTATAAGACACAAATCTGCCTGTGTTTTCATCTTTCTTTTTCATCCCTACTGCCTGCTAAACAGCATAAATCTTACTTATTAAATTTTTATGCTGGGTATTGAATGTCTTTGATAGCTGCCTAGTCAGCATCCTTTGACAAAATTAAGCAAGAAATCATAATTCGTGAAGGACTCTGAACAAGTTGCTGTCAGTAATAGAATTACCTCATGGTGATCTGTCTTTCAGCTGAGTCTTCTAGTTGGGAACGTGGGGTGAAATGTTTCAAACTTCTCTCTTTAATTTCCACTGTTCCAAATTGCTCCTAGAGAATCTCTTCACTGCTTTGTTCTTCCCCTCAGAGGCCTGCCACTGATCCATTTTATGCCAGATAACACATGGATTTCGATTGTTTTTAAAGGCTTACAAAATCTGCAAAAGAACTCCTTCGCAATGTGTGGAGTTACACTGTGCAGATGGAGAAAATGAGGCTTCAGAAGCTTCAACATCCAGCAGAGTCACTAGTACAAGGAATGAGACTTGTTCAGTGCTGGCTAATGACTGCATTACTCACTTTTACTCTAAGATGTTCAACAGCCTGATCTGCCTATCTTTTAGGGAAAAATTTTCAGGGTTTTTATTGTTTGCTAGAAGATTCTGTAATGGAACCTTTATAAATAATATAATACAGGTGCAACCACTTGTCACTTTCCCTTTTGTGTGATCTGCATAATATAGCATATTTGTTGTGCAGGAAGGAAATCTGTTTCATTATTTGTGTCTCAGTGGCTCCGCATCACACAGATGAACATTTTCTTACTCCACAGAACAGTAAAGTCTACCTAGAAAGAATAGAACTTAGCATCAATAACTATAATAACTAAAGCACATGAAAATGGACTGATATTTCTATAATGAACCATTTCCCAAACTCTGCTCATGAGAGGGCATACGTGTTTAACCCAGCTTTAGTTCTCATGCCTGGAAAAATACAGTTTTATTGGCATATATTTTCTTTATGCAAAAAATGCGTGGTCTTATTTGCAATGTACTAGAGCAGCTTCTTTATTAATACTGAAATACTGGTATTACCTATTTTAAATTAAGGAATAATAATTTCCTCTCTCCGATTTGTACCTTCTTTCATATTTATATGTATCATAGTATAATAAGATTTTTTCTTACCCTCCAAGAAACCTACTGTTTTAACATCTAACAATACAGTATAGTAACTCTTATTAATGTAATCATTGAGTAACAGTAGGCAGACAGCTTTCCCATCATATTAGGAGTGTATTCAAGACTACATTACAGCTATAAACCACAAGATGGCTCAATAGGAGAGGGAGATGAAATTACATCAGAAAAAAAACCACCATTTCTGCATTTTAAAGCTGAATTGGAATCTTGGTTTTTCGCTAGGATTAAATGCGTTCAGTTCAATCCATTATTAAAACTCAGAAGCACTGTATTGTTAACCCAGTTTAGACAAAAGACAATCATGAGTTTTAATTTCATTCACTATAAAGTTGAAAAGATTGAGGCTTTTTTTGAGATCTGTGGGAAGACATAGCAGGAATGATAGAAAGGATCAAATTTTACAAGACAAAACTTCATTGAAAAACTGCCACATTTCACAGACTAAGTCCTCAGTTATGATTAATGAAATATTTTTAATTACTCTATATGAACCAGGCTTATACTTTATCGAGGGGATAGAAATTGCTGATTATAATGCATGCAGTACAGATAATTTAATTGCCAACATTAAGATAGAGACAATGCTTTTCTCCCTCCCTCTCATTTTTGATTACTACTGCATTGCCAGTTATCCATGATCTTACTGCAGGCACGGTTGCATGTGGAATCCCTAATTATTAATATCAAGATACAGTACAAGTCTGCTCAGAAACTCCTGTTTTGGCAGAAAGGGACTTGGCTTAGTCAAAATCTTTCCATAATGCTGGGAAAGTTTCTGCACATTTCTTAATGGCTGGAGCAAAACCAGCACAAAGAAAATAGATCCACCTTGTTTGAACCATCACATGCCTCTAAAAGTGAGATACCCACAAGTACCAGCTCCTGTGTTTTGCTCTATAGTAAGATTCTCATTCAAATAATATAGCCATTGCTGCTTTTGAGCTTAATTTTGTAAGGAATTTCCCTGATTCTAACTAAAAGTATAGGTTGTATTTCATGTTTCAGCTAAACTACTTTCAAGAAAATAAGGAAAAAGAACAAAATCCACTGTTTAAATAGCAACCATTGGGAGTCCCTACCACTGCGTGTGTTGTACCCCAGCCTGTTGGAGATTCTGGGCAGGAGAATATGTCAGATTGGTGGGAAAGCATACGTTCCCAAAGGTAAACGGAAAAAGAGTGAGACTGAAGGGCTGATGACATACTTTTTAAGGTTTGACTGTTTTCTCCCCCTCACTCCTGCTCTAAAGTCCTTTCAAGGCAGGTGTCATTGTTCTCATCATGTCTCCCCAGACTTTCAAAGCTCTCTGTGTGCTGAGTGATGTCTTTGGCTGCTGCCTGCGCAGTCCTTGGGAAACAGCCCTTCTCCTTTAGTGCACATACTGTTCTCATCCCTTGGTGAGGGTAGTCAGCCTGGGAGAAGACAGGGGATGGGATACCATGCTCATCTCACTGGAAAGGGGAGGAGGATGTGAGAGGAACACATTTGCTTGCTTGTTTGAAAAGCTGCCAGAGTGCAGGGCAAAGGGAAAAAAATCTTCACAGGGACAACGTGAGCAACAGCTGCAGGCTCAAGAGGGGAAAAAATTGATAAAGGCCAGGCTGGATGGGGCTTTGAGCTACCTGCTCTAGTGGGAGCTGTCCCTGCCCATGGCAGGGGGGTTAGAACTGGATGGGCTTTAAGGTCCCTTCCAATTCTAACCATTCTATGATTCTATAAAGGTCAGAGAGGCATCAAGAAAAGGGAGGTCTGGCTGGTCAGACTCTGGAGTTATGGAAATCAGTCCCTTCATCAGCTGGTGGAGTTTCTTCTTCCTCCTACATCTGGCTCACGAGCTGCTGACTGGAAGCACAGTTTTGCAGCACAAGAGAGGCAGAAAGCCTCCAGCCAGCACTTTAGCAGCTACCATCACCTCCCCAGAATATCCTGTGCTTCTGTCAATCTGCTTTCCAGACACCCAGACTCCTGTCAGCCTTGCAAGGTGCCCAGTGCCCTACTGCAGTCTCCACAGACCATTCCACTCTGTCTTTTCTTTTTTTCTCTTTTATTTTTTTTTAAACCATCTATGTACAAACACTGGTCAGACCACTTGTCTGACCAAGCCCTGTACACGATCATTGCATTGTGTTCTAATTTTCTTATTAAACTCGAACTATGTTTCTGTGTTATTGTCCTTATCACTCTGTGTGTGAATATGTGCCTATTTGTGATGTTTCAAGCCAGACTAGCTGGAAAGTAGGACAAGACACTCATTTTTGCGGGAGACGCTAAGCAGCTTCAAGTTGGAGAGTATCTCAAGAGGTCTGGGGGCTGGGCACTGAAGAGACCATAAATTTGAGACAGCTACCAGAGAGACCCATGAGTACAATCTGCGGGCGAGCCTTGAGACTGATGAGCCTGCAAGACAGAGCAGGGTCAGGCCAGCTGATTTGTTCCTTCTTACGTGAGTGCTCTTTGTGAACGCACAGCTCCTGTACAAGTGCTGTACTCCTCTCCGTGTTTACCTCTAAATGGGACACTGTATAGCAAAGAGGACATTGAGGGAAGGAACTTTAGCTGGTGCAGGTCATCACAAGGAAAGGATGTAAGATGTGACTTTGTAGGCATCTTCTGCAGAAACAGGGCTTGTGTACTCCTCTTGTTTATTGTATTTTGCAGCCTTGGCACTCCGGTGCAAGAAAATGAATGAGCTGCTCTCTCAGAGTTATGCTTCCAGCCAAAGACCTCTCAAGTGCTCTTCAAGGAACAAGTGTGTACCTCCAAAGCATGATTTCAAGGACACTGCCATCATTGTCCTGAGTTCTGTGGTGTGTACCTTGAAACAGTCATCTTCCACGCACAGAGGCAGTGCTGAGGTTAACAACCCCTGATACTGCCAAAGGTTCCTTCTCCCTGAATTTTCTAAGTGGTGAAATGAACAATGTCAACATGGCAGAAACACATGGAAAAAGTAGAAAAATAGTCATTTAAAATGTTATAAAAAGTTCATCTGAACACTAAGAGGTTCAGTGTAATCAGGGGAGAGACAGCAAAATAAGGGAGTTTGGATGGCAGCAGAAAAAGGTCCTGAAAACATACAAAAGCAGATGAAAGAGAAAGGAGCAACAGCATCAGAAGGATGAGCTGAAGCCTTGCAGCAGAGGGCAAGCAGGAAGACTTCCACAGCGTCTGTCCCTGTATAATGCTTTAGAAACCTTCCAGGTTATTGTGAGACCTCTAGATGGATCGGGAGCCTTCTGTTGCACACCTTAGAGGGTCTTGGGGGAGCATGACCCACAGTGGTTCAGAACTCATGAGTACTGAGGCACTTTTGGAGCAGAACTCTCCATGGAGACAATCTAGTTCTTCTGCGTTAAAACCATTCTGAGAACTCAATCCTATGTTCAGTAAATACAGACTGTCAGGACTTCAAAACAAAGTTCCTCCTCTTAACCAAGTTGCTATTGTAGGCACAACTTAATGCTCTTAATTCTTTCCCTCTAAAAGTAGTGGGATCACTGTCTGTAAACCTTAGTGCATCACCGTATCAGCTGAAAAATAAAAAGGCTGGGTAAATAAAGGTGTGTAAGGGAAAGAAGCTGTGTGTATTTCTTCTGTCAGTGTTGACTTACATCAGTACCCTGAGCGAGTGGTGCGTGTGCTGCCCTTGTGCCCAGCAAAGCAGAGAGATTCAGGGGATGTTCTCAATGCATTTCGGGCCTCCTTACCTTTACCACCTGAGGATGTTCCCGTGAATATTTTATCAGCTTGGTTATTTGTTTTTCTAGCTAAATAAACATAACTTGCAAACTCCAGCAAGACAATGAAAAAGAAAAAGAGAGATCAATCCTGTTTAAATATATTTTCTTGCAGTTGTTACTTAGATATTGATTTTTAGTGAGAGCTTCCAGACAGCAGGTTTTAACCTGCATATGGTTAAATGCTATGACTCAGAAAGGAGCAGGTCTAACTGAGGTAGAGTTTGAAATAATTCTCCCAATTTTTCTTGTTGAAACCCCAGATTTATAACATTACATGTAGCGTATACAGTTTGTGGGGTGCGATCTCTCAAAGTTTCATTGAAAGAGGTTATGCATTCAGAAAAACAAAAGAAAGGATCTTGTTTTATATATGCTTATGTCCAGATACTAGAAATCATAACTTAATAACTTAACAATACTACTAATAATAACTTAAATTCATATGAGAATATTTAATGTAAAGATATTTGATATTTCAAAAAAGTTTCAGAAGGTCTTTAGAGAATCTTCTTTTCTATTCTGGATGCTTGTAAACAAATTTCAGCTTTGAAATATAACTTTTACAGAAATAAATGGTCCAGTTTTAGTGATTAGTGGAAACTTTAAAAACAGGTTTCTTTCAATTATATAAATCCTCACTTTTCATCCCTCAAAAGACAAATCCCCATCTTTCAGATACCATTAGAGCAATCAATAGGCAATACTCAGGATAACTTAGATGTCAGACATCCAACTGTTTTTAAAATGCATGTTTGACTTGGAAATCATTGTCTTTAACAAAGGAAGATAAATATTTTAAATAAATTACTATATATGTAAATAAGCAAACTGACCAGAAATATGAAAAACTCACAAGTCATGTCAAGGGTAACTTTAATGACACTATTTTCAAGGAGAAACAAAGAGATATTTGAGTCAGTCGGTAATAATAGTTCCAATACAACGCAAAAACCACTGCTGGCTTCCCTAGGACCATGATTTTGACTAGTGTCCTGGGTCAAATTAAGAGTTGGAGCTCTGTTCATGGAACCAGAACAAGAGTCAATAGGCACAAATCAAAACACATGAAAATCCATCTGAACACAATGAAACACTATTTTATTGTGTAAGTGGCCCAATATGGGGACAGGTTTCCTGACTGGACACAATGCTAAGTGTCCTGCTCTAGCCCTACTTGAGTGGGAGGGTTGGAAAAGATGTCCTCAAAAGGTTCATTCCAATAAGGAGGATTCTGTGATGCCGTGAATCTGTGATATATTTCCCTCCTTCTTTGCGAATTTGCTACTACACTATTTGAAAGAAGTTCTCTAAGAAGAGAATTTTCAAAGTTTTATAAGTCAGTGAGAACAGCTCAGCCAGTAATAAGGGCTTTAAAAAATTCAATAGCAGTGTATGAGCAGCTACAGAACCATGAACTGGATTTTATTGAAAATATATTCAGAATCACTTACAGATTTATGATGATCAAAAGACAATAATTCATCTCTTCTGTAATTCAACTGCATGTCAATTCAAGATTAAAAAGATTATTTTATTTATTTTGTCTGGAAAAGCTATCATTTCTTATTCAGAAAAACAGTATCATTCATGGTTCACCCTCAGCTTTCTAGTGTTTGTATGGTTATAATTGTAAATGTTCAGAAGCATGTTTAAGTAGAAAATTTAATGTCTCACAGATGTTTAGCTGTTGGTGTGGGTTTTTTTCTTTTTTCTTTTTTCTTTTTCTTTTTCCTTTTTTCTTTTTTCTTTTTTTCTTCTCTTTTAAGTTTTCCTCTTTTTTCTTTCTTTTTCCATTTTCTTTTCATTTTTGTTTAAATACTTCAGGTATTCAGCTTTATTCCTGATACTCTGAGTTGGCAAAACTCCTATGTATGGTGTACTGAGTATATTCTTAGGTTAAAATTTACTTGTAAAGCTTAAAGTTAAATGAATTCCAAATGATGCAAACAACAACTTTTCTATGATTCCACAGAAGCTAATTTTGTTTTTCTATTGCAATACTTATCATAACACTAGTGTCATGATGGGTATATTCCCAACTGAAGTATCGTTATGTGTTAGAAGTGAATCGAGGTATATATTCCAGCCTATTTTAACACATTTACTGATTTTTAGGGACTTTGAGCTAATCTCCAACTTATTAAAGTGTTGTAAAGCATGAGGAATAAATGAATTTCATTTGAAATATTCATCCATGAATTCTTAATTGCTTTAGCTTTCCTGAAGCCTGGCTGGTTTAAGAACGGGCTTTTAACAAGATCTATCGGCCACTGTTCATTTTCTGCTGTCTTCATTCCACAAGTCTGGAAATTTTGCTGAGAGATACTTGACTACCTGCCCAACAGCTGATCAGCTGAGTCATGAACCAGGTTGGTGTACCATAAATAGGAGAAAGAAAATAAACATCTTATGAGCAGTAGAAGCATACAGCCAAACAGAACTTTTCAACAGCAGAGCCTGTTATCTTTGGAAGATAATTTTGGGTTCAAGACATAAAAAGTGCGTATCAGTAGAGAAGTGTAAAAATTCTTTGATTTTCAAAGGATCTGGGGTTGGTTACAGTTCACTTCAGAAAGTTAAAATAAAATCAACAGGGTAAATAGTGTACCGGGTATGAACAGCAGGTCTCTGGGTCCTTGAGATTATGAGAGAAAAAAAAAAAAATAGAGTTGACCAGAAATTACATTTTTTAATAATATTTGAAACACACTGTCCACACCATACATTTGTCAAGGGTTTTACCAAGCTAGTACCCTAGAGAAATCATGGACTAGTTGCCCATTCAACAGCACACAGGTTCACACTCTCTGCGATCACTCCACTATGTGAATGGAAGCACCAGAAGGCGGAGTGGTCAGAAAAGTTTACTCCAAAAGACTATTCCTGATCCAAATTAAAACATCACACTTCCTTGCCTTGATACGGTAAGGAGTCTGCGCCAAGAATGTGAATACAAATGGGTGACTTTGGGAATTTTAAGATGGGAAGAGACTAAATAAAACCTTGGAAACTCAAGAAAGGGCAATTAATATCTTAAGTGTGAGGGTTTCTCTGAGAGGAACGACAGATTGCTGCAGTGAGATTAAATCTTGAGGAGCTGTATTAAAATATAAGTAATTAAGAAAAGAACCTAACATAAAAACCCTGCCCATGTCAGTTCTTTAATCTGCAACTTAGTGAACAACTAATAAAGCACATGGCTCCACTGCTCTTTTTAGTAAAGGGGATAAAGCAGCATTGCTTGGAAATACTGGCTTCTGGGCCAGATGCTGCTGAACTTGGTGAGATTTTTATAATGATAAGATTTTCTGTACCTTCTTGCTGACCAGAAGTACACTACATCTAAATAATTGTTATGGCTTTATTATTATTAAATATGCTGAATCTCTTATGCTTCAAAAAATCCATTGGAATAAAATAATTACAGACTATCTGAAATTAGATAAGTATTGAGTAATGGAAATGACTAGCAAATTACTTAGAAGATAATAGATATAAGGGAGACGTTAAGACCAGAGTAGCTTTGCAATATTGATTGGTAGATGGGCAATGTTTCCTTTTTTTTGTTCCTTTGGAATATGAGTGAATTCTGGGATTTCTTCTGTGGTTTTACACACTTACAATCTAATTGCTACAATAGTTTGTTTGGGTCTTTGACTACTTGAATTATTTCTATTCTGTAGAGAAAGAACTTGTGACAGTGAAACAGAGTAAGTATTTGCACAGCAGGAGCAGAAAATTGCCTAAAACTGTGCCAACTGCAGCTGTGAGAAGACTGTATCTGCTTGGCTGAGCAAGTACAGTTAGATCAGGTTTTAGATAAAGAGTCTTTAAAGAGCAAGATTTGGAAATTTGCATAGGGTAACAATCAGTTGAGCTCAGGAATACCTGGAATACTTTGGAAACAGCTAACACTTTTGTAGGAGAGCATATCAAAGAATTTAAAAAAGAGGATCATTCTTTATCTAACCTGTTGTGTGCATTATGAACTTTTCCATTTATAATTTATGCCACAGAAACTTTTTTGTTTGCCTCCTTGTTTTTAGAAAGCAACTCTGCTGACATCTGATCTATTTTTTAAATCTCTGAACATAAAAAATGCTCACCAGCTGGTAGTAATGCAAAGTTACTAACAGCAAAATGAAATTATTTATACTGTAAGTTGACGGTTCATAATTCTTAACCCATACAGAAACAGAATGTTACTTCAAAAAATATAACTCACTATGGTCTTCTGAAGAATATGGGTATTTGATGTTTGTAGTCATTTAATATATTAAATGGTTTACATGTCCAATGTATTCAGTAGAGGAAAGAAAATCCTTCTAAACAGACTGTTGGAAGACATATTTATTAGTGAAAATTGACTCTGGATTGAAGGACTTTTAATAAATCTTTTCCTCAGTACAAATTGTTGAGATAGTTAATACTGATATAGTAGACAGAGCTGCTTTTTGAACACATTTCCTGTCTGCACATGGAACAGAATGAATCCAGCTCAGCAGTTCTGGTTTGGCACCCAGTAGGGTCATACCTGGTGAGAAAAAATAAATAAGCGTGCAGCTCTATGAAGGAAAGAGCAGCTAGCTTTAAAATGGCATGAAGGATTGCCTTGTTAGAGAGGACACTCGAAGGCAATGCTGGTTCACTGAAGGTGAACCAATAAATCATTTATTTCATCCTGGTTTTTAAAGAGGATCGTGCAAGTGCAGCAGAGAATTGGTGTGAATGCAGGAATCCAGCTGGTGATGCTAGCACACAGAATGAGAGTTGCTGCAACACTCTTACCTAAAAGTAACTTTTGTCCTGAAACCAGGGCAAAGGTGGGAGTGGAAACAAGTATATAAGCAATGAGAAAACATATATAAAGGATTAAGCAGCTTCCTTGATCTTCTAAGTAGCAACTGACAACAGTAAAATGAAAAGGCTGGTCAAGGGATTTAAACTGAATAAAAGGAAAGCCATTCAAAACGCAGGGAGAGTAGAGTCAAAGCCTTAATAAATCCAAAGTTTTAATCCAGGTGTGTGATTTTAAATGATTTCTCAGAAAACAAAAAATCTCTCTTGGTATTTATTCAGCACCTGTTACAAAAGTAAGTAAGTACCGATGTATGAATGTTTCATGACCCTGAAGTTCATGCCTGTGGTCCCCAACCAGGGGCTGAACCTCCATGTGCTACTTGCAAGACTTTCTGACACTGCTCACAGTCTTACATTTCACTTCCCACTTCACTTCTTTCTTTGGTTTGTTAAGAACAAAGCCAGATGTACAAGTATCATACTGGTTCCCTACAGGTGCCACTGGGCCAGAAAAGGTGAGGACTTCTCAGTGAGCTTCTTGAGATGTCTGAATTATTTAAAGACATTTAAAATCAGATTCTTGTGAACTGGCTTTGAGATACACTGGCAATATTATAAGTCTAATACTGTCACAGGGGATATAATCTTTTCTCCTAGACATGGTGAATAAACCACTACAGAAAGTTTTCGACATAATTCACTGTTTTTCCAGTTAAAAACTGAGTTGGGCTTTGAATGACCTGATGATTTAACCCTGTGGCTAAATCCTTGATCTGTATTATATGACCAGTTTTCAATATCTCACCTTTTGAAAGCTTATTTATTTTCAATAAGCATATGAATTTTTTAAAAGAAAGGATGAAGTACACATCCTATTTTTTTAGAAACTGAGGTGTTAGACCTTTCCAGAGCAGACTTTCATGTGTAAACCTCTCATAAAAAGTAGCTGAAAGAAGAATCCCAGTTTGTCCAAGAATAAGATAATATGTGAGATTATTAAGCTTTGTAGAGTCTGAGTGTCTCTGTTCCTCCTGAATAGTAAGGTACACATTTATAGGAAGCCATATAGGCAAAGACAACCTGTATAGAACTAAGGTTTCTTCAGGACTGAACAATGGCTGAGTATGAATTTTCAAGGCTTTTTTAAAAACACCTATTTTCTACCCAGCTCCAATTTTAGGAAATTAATTCTGAAAATTCTCAAATAATCGTATAGTTATTTTTCTTCATTGACACTGTTTTAAATTCGCACTTTGTTTTTTTGGTCTAGCAGAACTGAACTCTGATAAATAGCAACTTTTTCTCCCTATGACACCTTTCCGAGACCACATTTCAGTGGTAAGTGAAGCTATTTTCTCATACAGATTCTCTTTATTTCCATTCTGCCTCACATTGCACGTATTATTTTCTTCAAACGCATTTAAAACAGTATATGGCAAAGTAAAGAAACCCAGCTAAACAGTTACAGCCATTTACTTTGAGACACTAGAACCCTCAAAGAAGCAAAGATGATCAAGCTTTGACACACCCCCAGAAGGATCTCTGGTATCAGCTGGATGCTGTTAGATACGGGTAATAAATTGGTATTGGGCTCAGTATGTCGAGTATCAGTCAGGCACACACACATGAAGGATAATTGCTTAAAATTAACATGCGAGTTAAGTAGTTAAAGGGAAGTGATTACCCTACTAGTTGCCCCAAAACAAAACAATCCTACAGACTCAAATAGACGATTTTTCTCTAATTAGTAATAAGACATTTCTAACTCTGAAGTGTTGTTTCCTGAATGATAATCTCTAGGCTATTTTACACTATACCCCATGACATTCTTAGGATGATCTACCTGGTATTTGCAGTGTTTCTCACTTCTGAGGATTGAAAACAACTCAGGATTACTTATACTAAATATTTTATGTTTCCCCAGCTAAAGATATTTCAAGTATACATATCCTTTCAAAGCTTGCCACTTCACTATGTGAGGGGAATGCCAATTGATTTTCTATAGGAACAGTGTCCAAAAACCACAAAGAAATAACAGACACATTTTCAGCTTCAGCACAAACACAAAAGATTGCATGAACACGAAGACTGATCTATTCTTTTTCCTTTCATTAAACATCTTCCTCTAGGTCACTTCTAGGAGAAATAATGTGGAGGCACCTCTTGATGTTTCTGATACTGGGACTGTAAAGTGAATAAAATGAGGATTTTAGGCTTCACTGCCATAAATCTGGTATATCTGAGGAGCACTGTATTCAATTTTAAAACTTAAAGAAATAAAATACTCCCATATTTCTTCACTCAAAGTGTACTTATGTATCAGAAATGAATGAAAAAAAGAGCAGTGAGCTTAAATAACTTTGATACAGATTCAGTCTATGTCAGTTCCTCAAGAAATTTAGAAGAAAAATGACAGTGAGTAACACATCATCATTTTATCCTCAGTTACAGATTATTTGTGGTCAGTTTTCTTAATCTAGGAGTCAAAATATTCTTCAGCATGTTTTCTCCTTACTAAAGTAAGCTTAAATAATGTATAAATAGCCATGAAAAAATGTTGTGGGGTTTTTTTTTTTCTCACTGACCTGTCCACAAGCAGAATGAGCTGTTTGGCCCTGTAGGTCAACAAAGTGGATATATATTTTGATTTTGCCTCCAGTCAGATATACTGTTTTGCTCCAGATCCTTTTATATCTCCCTTTCCCATTCAGCTTGTTGTGTACATTACATAAGGTTAACAGAAAATATTTTCTTTTTCTTCTTCTTTTGTAGTATCTTTCCCTCCTTTAACACTGTTATTTGAAAGGAATACTACGATCGAAGTGCAATAGCCTTGTCATATTCCCTAACAACCTTGTTATCCCTGCTGTAAACAATACACCAAAACAAAATTAACTTTACAAGTATTTCCATTCATGTTGACTGCAATTCAGTTGTAATTGAAATGTAAACCCACAGGTATCCAAATTCAGAATCCTGTTGCCAAATTCAGAACCACTGACTTCACCCTAGATCTATGTATTATGTGCCACAATACTATAAATTAAAAAGTGCTATAAATTAAATTGGATTTCAAAATAAACCAGCCACTAGACCTAACTCTAACTGTAGCACGAGACAGAACTGTATCACATCATTTTTCAATTTTATTGCCCTCTTTTTCAATGCCAAGAACCTTATTTCACATGGGAAAAATATATTTTCCCCTTCTGCCTTGGTCATGCATATTGAATTTGTTTCTGAAGTTAGTAGTCTGGTGATCACAATTTACTTAAGGTATATTTGCATTCTATTCTCATATTTCAAATCAGTTTAAATATGTCTCTGCAATTAAGAATATGCATACAAAGATGTAAATCCCTGGCTCTCATGGTGAGTCTATTCAAGCGGTTTAATATTCTCTTGAATTCTATGCAAATGTGTATGTCTGTACATAAAATCTGTTAACTTGTTTAAAAAATGAGATTTAGTGCCAAAATAATATAGTTTATTACAAGTTGGTGAAATTAACTCACTGTCTGAAATTGTGACAGAATCCACTCCCATTGGGAAAATTTCAAGCTGAGTGTAGATATTCCTTTAACCCAGGACATTCTTCCTTCTTTGCATTGCTTGGAAAAGAAGCAGGTCCTTTTGTGAGAGAGTGCTACCTGCACAGACACGCTCTATCACATTATTTTCTTGTTTCCCCCATCTTCTCCCCTATACGTGGGCAAAAATGAAGAAGGTCCAGACACGTTTTGATGAGCCTGGATAAATCTTGTCCCAAGAGCTGTCAGGCAACAGAAGGTTACTGGGTGCACTCCCAGTAGCAATCTGTGCCCAGCATTTTTTAAAGCTGAATAGCTCCACCTCATTTAAATACTATTTTAATCCAAACTATTTTGCATAATTTCATTGGATCACATGCCAGATGTTTCTTGTTGATGCAACCAACTAATTACATGCAGAGAACAAACATCCAAATTCAGAAATAGGCAATGTGTATAAGTAAAAAGCCAGTACTTTAAATCACTATGATGAATTTTGCAGTTAATGTTGCAGACGTGCTTAGAAGAACACATTCCAACACCAATGGTTTTTTCTAAGCTATGTATATGCCACATGTTTCTCAGGCTGAGAATTTATTAGTTGAGTGGGTCATTCTTTTTCCCAGAAGTCACCTGCAGATAAATGTAGAAAGACATGCTCTGTTGAGCATATATATCTCGAGCTGATGTTCCATAATTCAAAGTTATTGAATCATGATGATTCAAATGACACAGTGCTGATACTAATAACAGTGGAATTAATTAAAAAGCCCTGTCAAAGAAATGGAATTTTAATCTGGATTCGGCCTGGTTTCGTAAGCGAAATACATTTGTGCCATCATGTTGTCTATCAGCAAAATAACCATAATAGTTTAAGTAATTTGGATCCTATTCAGCCAAATTATTCTTACAAAGATCTGCAGTTAGGTGGAGAAAAGACGTTAAATTGTCTGAGGCAAGGCTGTTGGAGCTCAGTCATGGCGTATTCAACCAGGTAGCAGATGGCCAGAGAACTGCTGTTGATATGCTGTTGACAGAGCTCTAGGACAGTGAAATTGTGCTCCTTGTCCAGTGAGGACATCTCTGTGCAAAAGAGCTTGGAAAACTGGGGCACATTGGACACATATCTAAAGCAAATGAAACTTCTCCTAGTCCAGCAGTGACTTCAGGATCTGAGAAGGTTAAAAATTTATTTAGTTGGAATAATCCTGGTTGTTTAATGTGAAGTTACACTTGGAAAGCTGCAAAATTATTTGTTTGGCATTGGGTTTCTTTTTATACTTCAGAGCCTACATAACTGATATGTTTAACTGTTGCAAAAATTAGGGTCTAATGATACACAAATACCTGTAGAATGGTTTAAATTCTTTTCTAAAGATTTAGACTCCTCAGAAACAGAGAATAATCAAGACTTGGAACTAGTTCAACTGTCTTTTAAAGATTTTTTTTTTCTATTTTATGTCATGGCAAGTCCCCAGCCAAAGACAACAACCCTAATGAGTGTGGGTGCTGTTGTCTTTTGATTTTACGGCTATTGAACCCAGAAGGATTCCATTTCTCTAATGTTGCATTCACTAGGCGTTTGCAACTACCCATTGCTACTGGCTGAGTCCCTGTTCATGTCTTTCAGCTGGTAATATAATCCTAGCACTTGTGTGCTTTTACCCACAGAGCAGAATCAATTATTTTCTTGGATCCTCAGAGGGCACGTATGCTTTATTACAATTTTGTGAGTTTACTTGCTATAAAAGTTAATATGGAAAGCTTTTGTGTATTAAAAAACAAATATGTATAAAATGTCCCTTAAGAGTGACATTTGTATTGAGTAGGTGGGAGATAGTACCAGATAGCTCTTGATTAGTATGTATTTAATGTCAGACAACGGTTCCAACCCAAACTACTCTATGATTCCATGATTTGGTCATAATGTGTCCAAAAGTTGGTTCAAGTTATGACACTATCTCAAATTCTGTTTTGTCGATTCAGCCCTGCTATGAGTTAATCATGCAGACAGAGACTAAACTTGGGCAAGGCATTCATGGAAGTCCATTGAGCAGCAAACATAGAACCCAGTGGCATCAGAAAAGAGATACAATTAGCAAAAAGTTTTGCAGAACTACCTTTCCCTAAAATCTGAAATACACCCAGAGCAAGCTAGAGATTCTGCCTAAAATTTCCAATCAATTCATACAATAATTTAGATTGTATGGGACTTCTAGAAGTCATCTGGTCCAACCACTAATACTCAAATTCGAAGCTCCCAGTAACGCTGATACACAAATTACTGTTGCAATACATTCCTTATATTTCTTTCAGTGGATCCTTAAAGACCAATTCTAAAACCTCCACTGTGTCTGGAAAATAATTACACAGTCATATTTGATAAAATTTTCTAGGACCTTCTGAAACTTGATCTACATTACAACCAGCGGAAGGAGTTGTTCCTAAATTGCAGATTACTTTTATAATTCCAGTTATTCAACAAATATTCTACTGGTTTCTTATCAGAAAACTGTATTCAGATACATTCAAAAAAAAAACAAACCATAGCCTAAACACACTGAGTAGGGACTAAGTTTATTTATGGCTTCTAGAAGATGTGTGCATGCCTTTGAATAAGAATAGCTAATGAATGCATTCCACACTGCACAACAGAAAGATCGACAATAAATTCTTAGATCTACATTAATGACTCCTGTGTCTGTTACTTCAAAAATCAAATAAATAGTTGCATGTGCCTCTGACAGTAATTAGCTTTATGTATTGATTGGTTGATGGATTCATAAACAATACAGAGACTTTGGGTGCTGTGTAGCACAATTTCATTGCAAAGTGAGTGATATTTAATTTCTGAATTTAATATAGAGTAGTTATTTCTCCAACTACCAAGATTCCCTGGGAAGATCTTCAGGCTAAAGAACTTTGCAGAGTATGAGGAGAAACATTTCCTCCCAAAAAGAACTGTCACCCTTGCTTAGATTTACCAGCTGACGCATAAAAATGATTTAAGGACTGAGTTACTTCAGATTAGGTCATTAATTAGATGAATTTTAGATATCATCATTAATAACTTATGATGTTGTCACTGTGTTGTACATCATATAATACCTCTATACTGAAAGCTATTTCTAAACTTCCTTTAGAAATGCCTTTTTTACCTAGCAATGAATACATCTTATCCTCAATTTTTTAATCACCTTAAAGTATCTATTTTGATGACTTTCCAGATATAACTTCAGAAACTGAAGTAGTGGAGATGAGATGAAAGCAGGGCTGATATTCATGCATACATACACCTTTTGTATTCATAGGAAAATAAATTTGTGGGCTAATTTCTAAAAGCGCTGAGTGCCAACGACACTTTCAAACAGCAGGATTCTTCTGCTATTTCTCAAAGATCATGGGATATTCAGTTTTGAAATTTTGTATTTGTAAGTGGCAATGAAATTTAGTTTAAGTAGGCAGATTGTTTCACAGTTTCATATTAAATCATATCCTCAGTAGTTTCAAACGACTACTTAAATCACAAGTTATTTAAGAACTTGGCTGCTTTGTATCTGAAAACACAGTCCTGAGCATGGAAGACTGAGTTTGGATTTACAATGGGATCAAGTTTTTATTCACTTGAATACGAACACCTTTTTTTTTCAGTCTTAGGTCTGTAACAAGACATGATTATAAAAGATTTCTCTTTCATTCCTTCTTTTCTGAAGTACACCTCGCAGCTGCTGCACAAAAATGAGGTTGGTAAAATTGCTTACAAGAACACCAATTCATTTTTTAATTCACATTTTAAAAGTATACAAAATTATAACAGTTAGTTTATTTTTGTATTTTTGTCTTCCAGAGACATTTGTATCAGTGGAAATCAAAGATGCAGTCTGCAGGTGAGATAATGTGGCTTTCTCAGCTGACTTTTAGAAATCCGAATAAAGGCGTGTTTTCAGAGTATGGTGAGGTCTTGTCACAGGTGAAGCAATTGACTTCACTCATAAGAGAGAAGTAATGAATTATTTATTAAGGTGAAACAGAGATTTAACAAAATTAGTCTTAAATGCAACAGTATTTTAGGAGATTCAATGCCAAGGTACACTTGGTCATTCACTGCACAGAGGACGGGGTCAGACAAGCTGTTAGGGAGACCTTCCTGTTGAGTCATGAGGTTCAGAAGGGACCCCTTTGCTTTCTAAACTCCTTCTCAGAGAGGAGTCTGGCTGCGGCTGGATCCAACCCTAGTCCCAGGCTTGGTCAATGGTTGATGTCTAAAGGACAGAGATCCACTATTTATAGAGCAAGATAATGGACCTATAGTCATATTCTCATGGGAACAAAATATCTAGGTCCCCACTCTAGACAGTGTTTTGGCTGTGTTGCCAGCCATTCCCCAAAGTCTGGGTACAACTTATTGCAACCAATGTTGTGATGCTCATGGCCCAAGCAGGAGCCAGGGGGAAGAAGAGGAGGAAGGACAGTGAGAACACACCTGCACAGGTCTGAGATGTTTCAGATTTTTGACAACTAGGATTCTTGTAAGTTCAGATATTTAGCTTTGGGTATTTGGTACTGGAAAGTATGCTTTTCATTGGTTTATAACCACAAAAGTGAAAAATCAATGTTTACAATTCCTTTGTTACAGTGACAATTATATTGCTACTGTGAAAGATATCATGCTTTAGGCAATGTATTGCCAGCATGTAAAGGGAGGAGATCCTTCATCTTTTTTTTTAGCACTGGTGAGGCCACACTTGCAGCATTGTGGCCAGTTCTGGATTCCTGAGTACAAGAGACGAATGTACATACCAGGGAGAGTTCAGCAAATGACCACAAAGATGATTAGGGGCCTGGAGCATCTGACTCATGAGGAAAGGCTGGGAGAGCTGGAACTGTTCAGTTTGGAGAAGAGAAGGCTCAGGGGGATCTTGTCAATGTCTATAAATATTTGATGGGAGGGAAGGAAGGAGAGGGAGCAGGCTCCTTTCATCGGTGCCCAGTGACAGGACCAGAGGCAATGGGTTCAAACTGAAATACAGGAGGTCCTCTCTGAACATGAGGATTGTTAGGGTGACAAAGCACTGGCACAAGGTGCCCAGAGAGGTTGTGGTCTACATCCTTACAGATATTAAAAAGCCGCCTGGACAGGATAATTGGCAACTAGCTCTGCTTAATCAAGGAGGTTGGAGCAGATGACCTCAGAAATCCCTTCCAACCTCAGTCATTCTGTGATTCTCCATTTCTGTGAAAGTTTTGGCGAACTGTTCAGAAATCTGTAACAAAGTACGTGTCCCAGGAGAATCCAAACTGTTCAAAGCTTTGTTTGTCTGTCTCTAACCTCATTTATAAAATGGAATAGTTTTTTCTTTTCCTCCTACACATTAGTGTATCCAGCAATTCCAGATATGTTTACTTCATGTAAGGAACAATCAGGCCACACTGACTACAGCTCCTTTATGAACATTTATTCAGGCAACTAGTACCTCCACAGATTATCATAGTTTACTACAGAATCATTCTAACACAACACTGCAAGAATACTTCATCAACGTAGGATGTAAAATGTAATTGCTCACTCACTCAACTGTATTTTATTATTTCTCCACTGTGCGGTTTGCAGTAGTTTCAATTTGTTTTAATGGCCAATTGAAAACCTTAGCTTTGTCTCCCAGTACAATTTCCATTCACTTTCAATAGCATGTTTCCTCCCAAAATACTGTTAGTCTTTTTAAGAAAACTTACTTTGGTGGTAGACCTTCCCTGTTTTGATAAAATCCCCTGGAGATAGCAAACAAAGGCTCTTTCATCTAACATTTCTTCTTGCATGTCATTACCTGATGAGGTAATGTCCTTGCTGGATTGAAATAAATGTATGTCAAATGTATTTTGCTCAACTTATTGAATCTCTTAGAGAGTCAGTCTTTTTGACTGTTTGTTTGTTGGGTTGTTTTGTTTTGCTTTGTTTTTAGAAAAAGACTAAGGAAGGAGAGGAAATCCATTCTGGAGAGCTGAATAGGGGAAAAGTCCCAAAGTATTTATTGGTGTAGCCCATATACTCCTGTGTAAATTGTTTGTTGATGTATGAAGAACATAATATAGACAAATCTGACAAAGCTGAAATAAATGTTACAGTGGGGACGAAAACAAACCTAAGAAAAATCCACAGAGAATTTGATTAAAATCAAAATTATCCAACCAATAATCATCCATCTTGTGGAGATCTTGTACTTTTATACACACTAAATATAGCATTTACTGTGTGTAATGGTAATTTTTATCTCAGCATTGCATTAGAGTGTTGTACCTCCTCCATCACTGCCTCCTTACATCAGTAAATTAAGTTATTCACATAGTCATCTGCCTTCTCTGGAAGACTAAGGACATTCTTTAGGTTGACTACATAATATTAATTATACTTAATATTTATACACTGTTTTGTGGGTTTTATTTTGTTTTGTCCGTTTTTGTTTTTTTTTTTAATCTCTAAAATGCTTTATCAATATCAACCGTGAATTCAGAGCAGATTAGAAATAACTGAGACCTTTGGCAATTATGTCTGGGGAGTGGAATGACAGAGGAAAGATTATTCACTTAGAGAGACTGGGTTTTATTTTAACTACTGGCAAGTCAGTTAGTTTCAAGCCATAAAACTGAAAAGCTTAAACTACTTTTAAGCTTTGACAGCATAACTAGTAAAAGATCAGTACTAATATTGATGCTAAAACATTTATTCATCTCTTCCACAGTATTAGGGAAATAAACATGTAATAATTTACAGCACTAATTTTCAAAATTCTCTAGTGCATATAAATACATAGTGCTTTTGAGAAGTCAGATTTTCTAGAACTTTGTCATCAACCTGTTTCCAGATGTTACAGCCTCTGAGGTTACAGTCCTCAGGCTTTTAGCAGTAAATTGTCACATTGATTTGGCCATGGTGAAATGATGCCAAATGAAGTTACTCTGCTTAGTTATCTCTTCTTCCATTGTTCAACACCAAACACGTGCCTCAAGTATTGAGAAGCCAAAAATCACAGGGACTCCTTTGCAGCACTAGGGAAACAAAGCAAAACAGATACTTTTTTTTATATTAGAATAGTGTAATTAGAGCATTGTAATACCGAGATTCACTTTAGTGAGTTTTTTTTCTCTTGTGGAGTTTATATTCTATATATAAGAATAGAGAGCCCCAGCAGAGCAGACACGGCCTTCTCAAGATGACTGACTCCTTGAATGCAATGTCTTCTGCAAGGCTCCCAATACACCTTTATTGAGTAACCAAACTCCCTTCCTGTTCCATAAAGCCACCGCTGATGCAAATGTACAAGGATAAACAACACTTCACAATATGCAGTGAAATGAGCTAGTGGAGATTGCTAAAACAGGCTACATCGGACGTGTGGATTGCACTCGCATTTTCAGGGTGCTACTGGTCAAGAATTGCTTATAAACTTCCGTGTCAGGCTAGCAGTCCTTTGCCTTGGCAACATTTCAGACCTTCTGCTGTCCACAGTTGTTTGTCTCTGCCCTCACATGCTTCTTCAGGCAATGCCTCAGTTCCTTCAAGTGGCTGTAAAGTGCTGAGGTGCTAAGCTGCCAGGCGACAGACTTGGTGAGGTCACCTAAACGTCAGCGGAACGGATGCCATATGCATCACCCACACGTGTAGCACGTCCAGCACCATCTCATTGGAAATTGGATAAGCAGGACCATCTCTTACTGGATTAATTGCTTTGTTCTGAGTGACATCACAGCACATCGAAATGCCTATGAAATAGCTCGTACATAATCAAACAAGAGTAGAACACTCATTTGTGAAGAATTAAATTAATTTAGAGAAACAACCAGTGGTGTGAAAAGGATAAACTTTGTTGTTTGTTCAATGCCGGGTGTTTTATCTGCTTTTATTGTCTTGGTACCTGGAGACTAGTCACAAACGACATCTAATCTGTCAAGCTCATATGCTACTGTAGGGAATTATGTTACAGAAGGAAATGAAAAGGGGTTTCTAGAAAGATCAGGCTGAAAAAAAAACCAAAAACTTCTGAGCTACACAAAATCCCTGAATGGTTTACAGAAAAGATTTGAGGAATTTAAGAAGATTAATTAGCAGACGGTCTTCCTGTGCTGCCTCCAGAGTTAGAACTCAGAAAATAAGCATCCTGAGATAGTTAGCATGCAAATTTGCTATTTATCACAATATAATTATAAGTAGTTAACTTTTTTAAAACCAGTCAGTGCAAATGCTAGTGCTGACTGCTTTTCCACTCTTTTCCTTTTTATCAAGTCAAAAGTTTTTAAGGTCAGATCTTAACAGGAACAATATGTTGATTTTTGCATTGTCTTTGTCAATAAGTACAGAATCAGTTACACTTCAATAAATATTGCTAATTTTTTTAAAGTTTGATTTTCACTTATTTTTGGAAATCCTTAATAGGGAATGACATCCTTCAGGGATTACCTAAAGTGCTGTTTCCCTGAAAGTTCATTCTCTCCCGGAAAATTTCAAACCTTAAAAGTCTTTGAATCCATGTTTCCCCTTATTTAAACATGGACATGGTGCTTACATTTATGTGAATTGGTGCAAAAGTAGTTATTTCAAATTTACACAGTGAACCAACAATAATTGCCTTCAATTGAAATAAGCATCCTGTGATTTCAAAGAGATCAAGTCTCACTGAACCAGAAACCTTGTTTTCCAAAATCACTGAAAAGATCCTTTAAAATACATATAGAATGTTCCAGAGATTATTCAGTTCTTTCTACCAACTTGAGCGGTCAGTGCACTTCCTTAGGGATATTAACTTCAAGCGAAGGTTTTCTTTCCATTTTGCATGTGTTTCTCTTCAACATAGTAATTTCCTGTTCTTTTTTTTTGTGTGAAACAGTTGATCAGTACAACTCAAAGATGGTTATTCTCTAACTGATTCCTAGTTGTTGATTTTCCCTGTTTGCAAGTATTTGATTTGTTGGTTGTTTTTTCATTTTTTCCTGGCCTTCTGACGTTTATGCTTACATCTTAACAGTGTCACAGAGTGTCCCTCAGTTTTTGTTGTCCCCCATTCCTCATATCTGTTATGGTATCATTTATATCATACTTTTTAACTTGGCAGAATTTGATAACCTGCAGTTCCTCTACCACAGAATGCAAAAAAATCAGGTACAAGAGCTGCTGCACTGGCTTTACTCTGATTCATCTATAACAAAGGCTTAGGACATGGTAATTTGTCATGTGAAGACTTTTTATGACACAATGTCTTCTTCTAGCAGAGGCAGAGTCGTACCTTAAAGGTTTAATATATATTCTAGTAAGTTAGTTAAAACTCTCATAGACATAAGAGGATATCCCAGTCACATCAAAATTGAACAATGGATTTGATTTCTCTCACTTCTTTTAAGGCAGCAAATAAATCAACCAAAGCCACACAGTTAAAATTAATCCTGTAGTAACTGCATTGCTGTATTCTAAATTTTAAGTGTTCATGGTATTAATGGACTATTTCTCTAAAACTTTCTTGAAAAACGTGATTTATGAAAGTTCTGATTCAACAATATTCACCAGCATTGGACAGTCATCAATAGTGTGAATATTTCTATCTCCTCTCACTGTCTCTGGAACAGCCATGTGTATTAAGTAGAGACATATTACCTTTCTTATTCATCCTTCCTCCTGAACAGCTCCAAACCACATTCTGAACAAGAATGAAAAAAATAAGCGTATATGTTCCAAGACACCCAATATGCAAGCTTTTTTTGGAATAGCTGGTATTTGGAAAATAGTTTTACAAATACTTTAAACAAAGTGACTTGCAATCTAAGCTGTGTGGAGCATGTATACAAGAGTGTGATTTTCAAAAGTGTGTAGCTTGCTCTTTTCCCATGCCACCCTGCCACCCCTCCCCATTCCTTTTGAAACCTGTTCACAGGTTTCCACCTCATACTGCCATGAGGTGGTTTAATCACTTTTAGTGAACCAAGTGCGATCTGTGCAATAGAAAGATGCAATCTAGGCTTCTCCAGGAGAAAACAGCATGTAAAGCAAGCAACAAGTATCTAAAATCACAGCTCCAAGCTGTGGGCCTCCAGCTTCCTTCTTATGGAAGCTCCTTCAAACCAACAGCCATTTAAAATTCATTCATAAATATGAAGTTAAAGGTGACTCTTGTCAGCTCCCGAAGCAGGTTGTTTTTTATTACTGATGATATTCTGCGCATTAACTATTCAGCAAAGGTAAAAAAGCTCCATAAAGCTGTGTAGCAGAGTCAGCGTAATGTTCAGCTTTGTTCCCTGAAGTGGCACTGAATATGATTGAAACCTTTTCACATTTGGTGTTTCAGGCAGTTCAGTCCCACGCATTGCTGACATACACCGAGAGCAACAGATAAATTTCCCAGTGTGGAGTGGAGTTTAAAGGACCTCTCTGCACAAAACTGCAATCCAATCCAGATCCCAAGGGTCATATATTAAGCTATTCTATACCACTTGTTCATTGATTTTAAGCAGACATCACCCTTAAAAGAAGCGGATCCTTAAAAGATGGTGTAATAAGTCTTGCTTACCCTCATCTCTTGTGAATTGATTCTTCCACTTTAAAGAAAATTCTCAAGCAGCCACTAAAGATAAAAAAATATCAGCAGATAAGTTAGTGGCAATAAAAACATTCTGCTCACTGTTACAACTGGAATAAAAAATATATCCAAGAAATGTGGAAATGATCAAAGTTCACTTTCATTTAGATTACCTGCAATGTACAGATATTGTTCTAAGTTTGAAAACAAGTTATCTTGCATCTAATTATCTTGCATCTGATTAAGTTATACTTCCAAACTTTTTTTGCATTCAGGATTGCAGTATTCATCTTATGTTTAAAACTACTAAGTGACCTCTATTTTCACTTATGGCGCTTTTTTCACAGCCAAATTCCTCATATACCTTCTTGATAGGCAGATGATGGTCATCCCTTAGTCCTGCAAAATTTTAATCTCCTTTAAAAACCAGAGATATAAGCAAGTTTTAATATTTATTGCTGTCACCCTAATTCTGAAAAAATGTCTTGCTTTCAGGAAGATGTAGCTAAAGACATTAATTTCTTCAGTCAACATAACAAAATATTCAAGTTGGAAAAATTAGGCAGTCCATGAGCCCCAAAGGAGAATAGAGGAAGAGGGTAAGGAAGATTAAGAGAAATGATGAAGAACTCCAAATTGGAGAGCACTGCAAAGAAGTCAGGATCACGTTAATGCTGTGATAGGCTGAGCACATCACTCATGTCAGAGACTTGAATATGACAGATCTTTATCTGCCCCTTCCTACTCTTGTTATATTCCTACTCCACGTACCAACAGTTTCATGTGGGTCCCATTCTATTTGTCCCAATAATCATTTTCTTCATAATTATTGTTTATTCCCTTGATGACACTGAGTTGAATATTGCCTTTGCTCACATAATAGAAGTCCGTATGCATGAGGGAATACCGTGTGTTTCATTTTTCCTTCTTTTCTATCCTAGGTTGCACTCTGTCTCTACCTGTCTGCATTCATTCTTCCTACATGCTGTGAGTTGCTAAGTCCATCTTGCCTTAAAATCACTACCATGACATGTTCACTCACCTCTCCTATGAGGATAGGCTGAGAGAGCTGGGACTGTTCAGCCTGGAGAAGAGAAGGCTCCGGGGAGACCTGAGAGCAGCCTTCCAGGATCTGAAGGGAGCCTACAGGAGAGCTGGGGAAGGCCTCTTTGTCAGGAAGTCTGGTGACAGGACGAGGGGTAACGGTTTTAAATTGGAAGAGGGGAGGTGTAAATTAGATATTAGGAAGAACTTCTTTCCTGTGAGGGTGGTGAGGCACTGGAACAGGTTGCCCAGGGAAGTTGTTGATGCCCCATCCCTGGAAGTGTTTAAGGCCAGGTTGGATGGGGCTTTGAGCAACCTGCTCTAGGGAGAGGTGTCCCTGCCCATGGCAGGGGGGTTGGAACTTGATGATCTTTAAGGTCCCTTCCAACTCTAACCATTCTATGATTCTATGATTCTATGAAATGGTATCAAATACCATAAACCAGTTCTGTCTGAAGCCAGTTACAAAGATGAACAAAATTATGATTCTGTTGAAGATATGCCAGAGGTTCCCTTCCAGTTTTTTCAACAAACTATTGGCATCCAGGAATTCTCTTTCTTGATATTTTCAAGTGATTTAAATACACTGTTTCATCCCAAAAGCAAGAGTAACACATAAATGATACCAAGTTTAGTGTGTGGCCTCTCAGTTTCAACCATTTAGAATTAACCCACTATATTTAGTGTTGCAATTATTTATTTGACTATAACTTTATTCATTTTGCAATATTATCGTGGCAAATGAAAAGTTTCACCAGTTGCCAATCTAATTCTTTTGATCTGCAAAGTAATTATTATTGATTTCTTATTTGTAGAGAATTACCAGTGTAGAGCTAATTTCCTTTAGCCTAGCAAATTGCTGCTAACAAACTTAAGAGGATAAAACCTTCAGAAAAGGAGACAAAAATTAATCTACTGTGCATAAATCTTCAGCAAAGAGCAGGGAGGTATTGCTTGAAAATAAGTAGGCCTCTCACTGGGAGAAAGAATTTATACCCACTTGTGATCCTTCTCTGGATCTCTATTTTTTTCTGAGGTTTGTTTTGAATGTCTGAGATTCTTCACGATATCACTCCTTCTCTAATACCTTATGTATGTGTACTAAGATTTGCAAATTTTCCCTTTGAAATCAGCCTTTGTGTTTCTCCAGTCATTCTGCTGCTTTCTCTGAGATATCCTCCCTCTTCTATCAAATTAATATTGCAGCCATCGGTTTCAAGACACATGTGAAGTACTTACCTATTGGAATGACAAGTATTATACTACTTAAAATTCCAAAATATAGGTTTTCAAACTATGTCACTACACTCCAACAATGCACTGAAATAGTAATAAACAGAATAATAGTTGGAGGAAATGTCTACAAGAATGTGCTGTATTTAATTCTATTAATTAATTAACATTATTGCTTTATAGGTGTGCTCCATTAAGACGGTTATTTTAAATACTGGTAGTGAGTGCCATTTACAAATAGATGTGATCATAACAATAAAAGTTGAAAAATGCTTTTGAGTGAGCTTATTGTCAAGAAGCAAACGCGATAAACTAAAAGTGTTATCTGCATTTTATTAGTCAAGGGTATCAGCTGAAACACTATGAAAAGTTAAGATCTTTGCACCCTTTTGCCCTCAAAAGGCTTGAGTGTCTTTCAGTAGGGCCTAAAGATTAAGAACTGCATTCCTGCTGCTTCAAGGAAATGAAAAACGATTTATAATGCTCTTATTGTTGTACCACAGGTGGATTGCTGTCCTAAGTCATGACAGAAGAAGAAATAACATAGTCTGGATGTGGATATTCCTGCATGTATATATATATTATTTTAATTATGACTGTAATAGAAGAATGAACATTATTCACAAGGTTGGTTTGTTAGTATTTTTTTTTTCTTGTGTTTTTTTTTTTTTTTTTTTTATATTGGTACTATCATTTTATTTGACACTTCCCATTTTGTTTTTTTACAAAATCTTTTTATTTTTTCAAATTATTCTAGTTCCCATGTGTGCTTCTGGATTAAATATGTCCTTGCTTTATTCTCGGTTTCCACTGAAACAGAGTTGGTGATTATGAAGTTTTCAACAACATGCGAGCAAAACATAAAATGTCCTAACATGAAATACGCTAATATAAACACAAAATTAATATGAAGCACTTGTTAGTATTATAACACTATTCATCTCTTGCATCAAATGAATTCCCTCAGTATTAGATAGGAGACTAAACTGGAACAAAATCAATACTTTTAAGGTCTTACTATACAAATTTTACCAGGAAAATATGAGGTAAATTTTGCAGAGATCTAATTTAGATGTTTTATCTTTTCAATGCAAATCTCTGTGGATCCAAGTTCGAGTGTTAGTTGATGAACAACCATATTTACAATAAAATTTTGAAGATCCCCAGCAGCAATTTCAAAAGCAATAAATAAGACTCTTCGTTGTTAGAAGTTCTTGAAAACGTGGGGTTTGACATAACTATGCAGCTATTTTCTCCACTTATGAAGATAGAGTAGCCAGTTTTTACCAACAATAAATCCATTCCATTTTTCACTGCTAATGACCTATAATCATTTTTCCATTGTCCTCTTTTGTCCACTTTCTGACACATGGCCTACTAAGATAAGTAATGGTTTAGACACAGTCAAGGTATAACATAACCTAATAAAGACCCAAATTAACCTGGAATTATTGCATTAGTGTTCCAGATGCAACATTAGATGTAATGCTAGGCAGTACAGCACTAAAATGAGCAAATGGTCTAAGACTCCGCTTTTCAATGGAGTAAATAAATATGGAAATATTTGCCTTCCACAAGGAATTAATACTCACTTGAATTTTCAAAGTCCTATGGGAGTTAGGACTCTTCTAGTCATCAAATTTTGCAGGAAATTGGAAATTCTTCTTATCTACGTGGTTGCCTCCATTAGCATCCACCAGAAAACTAGAATGTATTTTCCATGAAGATTTTGATTGCTTGGGTGCTGTCTATTTGCATATGGATTTTTATGATGTTGGAGCAGTTACTTGAGTACATGGAAAATATCATATAGTTTTGGAACTTTTTAAAGCCCAGTCAGGCTTTTCGAGCTGCCATTGCTCTCTGTCAAACAGTTCTGTTTGCAGTCAGCACGGAGTATCTTTGACGTGGTCTGTAATAAAACACTGACACAAGCAGCATTTAAGATGCTTTGTGACAGCAGCCAGCTTCAGTTTTCAGTGGTTACATCCCCAGCATTTTCGATTCCCCAACAGCAATAATTTGTGTGAATGCTGCAGTAGAATCAGAGCAGATGAAATACTTGAGGACTCCCTATAGAGAGATGTCTAATCCAGTTACCACAAATCAGTTGAATTGCCATGTGTCCCCTGGGGGAAGGTGACAAGCTGCTTGCTCTCCACTTAGCCTCTGCAGATGCAGGGCTAGTATTTCCTTTTAAACTTCTTTAAATAAGGTTTTATGTCTCCCTGTTTGTTACAGGCCAACTGACAAGCTAGTACAGCTCAGCTGAACTGAATCACATATCTGAGACCTAACTCAACTCCTCATGGTTGTAGCTCCTTGTAATGCGTGACAGCAATGTCATTGTTTTCAGGCAGAGAATATATAGGGACATGAAGAAACTATACTCTGTGGGCTTTAGACCAGTCTGTGGTGGTAGAAAACTGAGTTTACTAGTCCTGTGTTTCAATCCTTGGTGACTGTCCATATGATTGCAAGTTGTGATCTTATTTTCATGAGATATCTCATCTGATTTTCAAGATATCTAGCCTAAGCTAATGACATTCACAAGTATAAATTCTCAGTCACGTGTCCTAAATGTTTCACTCAAGGAAGAGGAATAAATTAGATGCACCCTTGACAGATTGAGTCTTTTGGGGATTATAGATGACAACGGTCCTACATATGAACAGACTAATCAAGGAATAGGTGGAAAATAGAGCAACTGGTGTTGCTAAGTGTTATACATCTGTCAGTCTGCGAAAATAGTTCCTCTGCTGCTTTCTCCTACAACTATCATCCCAACAGAAATACGTTTTAGTTGTTTGTTTTCTTCCATGCTGTAAACATCAAGTGTTTTGTATGCATGTACTCCAAAATCGTCATGGGAGAGAGTCTCTGTAGGAATGAAAAGCGTTTTTAGGGAGTTAATGATACGTTTGTTACACTCCCCAGCTGCTAAATCAGAGAATAAGGAAGAAAAAAAGTCAACCCTTCAACTTTGAAAGAAATCAGTCAAGAGCAGAACATTTTGAACCGGGATTTTCAGGCAGATGCACTTACTCATATGTGATAGATTTCACCCTTCAATGCAGGAAGCATTAAGTCTGGCGTATCTCTGATACTTTAGTGCCTTCCATCTGAACTGCACAGTGTACAGCTGGGCTTAAAAGGCATGTTGGGAAACAGAAATCATAATGTTTTTCAGACCTGAAATGGCTCATGGTCTTGGAAAACAATGGCAAGATTACCACTAAGGTGGATATTAAAATCAGACGCTTAACTAAGAGATTCTAAGATCGATGCCGTAGCCACACACACTTTGGGTAAAACTTCCAGTATGGAAAAACAGTGATATTGGTAACCATGGACTGGGCTAATAAGAGTTGCCAGGCTGAGAACTCATTCAAGGCACCAGTGAAATCCACCTTGGTGGTAGAGTCCCACGTATAAATCTGAAGACTTTGAGAATTCTGAGTTATGTCTCCAAAAACTGTCATATTTTCAAAATCAGGGGATCTGTATCAGACACCTACCACAACGTCATCCACATTGATCTGCTCTCTAATCCTAACCTATAAACTCTCAGCTGATGCATCATCCAAAAAAAAAACTCCACACGGAACCTGCTGCTCTCCCATATAAAGGGCTACTTCCCCTTCTTACAACTCTGGCCTGTCCTTCCTAAAGAGCCTGTATCTATTTTGGCTCTCCGATTTGTGTACCTACCCAACCACCTCTGCCACTCGTGTCCTCACTGTGAGACACACTGAGACCACAGCACTGCAATTGTGAGCAGAACTCTGATTTCTCCTCTTTGTTCCCAATGTTTAAGTATCGCAGGGGAGCAAATTACAACACATCAATACTCTCAAGGTCATAGAGTAGAAATGATACTGTTAGCAAGCATCTCTGAATTTAGTTTCGTTAATGAACCAGGAGAAATCACAGAATGGTTGAAATTCAGGAAGTTAGACATCAGCTTGCCTTTTCTTTTTTTCTGTTTGTTTTGATATTTGCAGAAATGAACTTGGGTTCATTTAATAACCTCAATCAATAGCCTAAAAAGATAACATTTCACTGTTAAACCAAGAAACCAAGTTAATAAAATGAAATCACATGCTTTAACTGACGGTCTTCAAGCAATGTGTTTCAATTCTGTAGCGAAACAGAATAATCTTGGGATTTTAATTGTGACATATCAATTTAAAGTATTTCAGAGTGTCAAATGATGTCAATATTTCAAAGAAAAATCAAACAGATTTTTTTCCTCTGTGCCAAATGTAATTCACACAATATGATCCTTGAGAAAGAACTTTCTTACAGCTCCCTGTCTCCAAATCAAAGTAAGAGAAAAATGGCTCCTCTGCCTTTTTGGACCTACAAGATTCAAAATCTACCTACAAGATTCTACCTACAAGCATGCAAAAGTGTGTTCTGTTCCTATACAAGTGTTGATTAGTACATCAAGGAAGGCCATTATGATAATGGAGTTCAAGCTGCTTACTGATTCAGTTTAATTTGTTGATCCATTTACAATAGAGGAAAAAAAAAGGCAAGACATGGATTTTCATTATTTTTTTTTCCTCAGAGTATTTGATTTCATAGTGATAGCTTGCTTTTATTTTGCTGACAATCATGGAGCCCAGGCTGAGACAAAGTCCCATTTTCCCTTGTGCTAAGTAGTAAACAATATTTCCTTGTTCTGATGCATTTAGATGGAAATCAAAGGTTTCTTCAACAGTCAAGCTGGAAGCCAGAGTTAAAATTTATAAACACCAATTAGAGCACATTTGTTCCCAATGGTGGATCAAACATCCCAGAGCTACTGGAAACCAGATTAGCACTAAAACTCAGACACTAAAGGTACAAACTGTAAAGCAGCATGCCAGCGAATCAGGTATCTCACCTTGGGAGCCAATATTTCCATATAGCACTGCAAAACAAAGTAACATAGATCCATTGTACAGGTTCTCTCAAGGGTCACTAACAGTACTCCATTGTTGCTGCTTGGTGTCTCTATAGGCTTGTACCTGCTGCAGAAAGAAAAAACTGATGTAAGATGCTGGGGCACGCAATAATCACTCTTCTGCTGTTTCTTATTTTTATAGACGTATCAGTAAATAAAAAACCTCACAGGTATGTGGCAAAGGCCTTGCCACATAAGGTTATTCATGATGCACAGTTATGACCCACGCTCTGATTCTCTCACCCTGACAATCGTTTCTACACAAGACCAAAACCTTGTGTAGAAGTCACAGTGCCTTAAGTAAAACCTCTTGTTTTCACAAGCAAACATCTGCTTGATCATGATTAGTTCTTCCTGTTCTTTGAACATTTAATGTTTTCACTGGAGATGGTGCTTAGGCCTCAGTTAACATTTTTATATTTTATATAATCCTCTTGTCCTCTTGTTACCATTTTTGGGATGAGTTGCCCCTATCTATGATCCACTACATCACAGGTCATATGAGCCTAGACTGCAGTATAGATACAGCCCCTGAAGAGTAAGTTCTCTAAGAGTAAAGAAAATAAGCAAAAAAGGAAATGGCTTCAGAGCTCAACTCCTTTGGTATTACATGCAACACAGCAAATGTTTACACTTTAATTTAAATGCAAATGAAAAATGCATAATAAATTTAAAAGATAAATCTCTTGATTTACAAGCTTTCATTTCTGCATTAAAATATCACCACAAAAGACAGAGAGAGAATATGTTTTTTTAATGAACTGGACCGATAACGGAGTCATTTTCTCAAATGGTGAGTTCCTTCATTCCCCCAGGTGATATAATCATCAAGGTTCTTTCACATACCATAGTTATTTCATACACACAAATGAAAAGCATATTCCTCCTTTGGATGCTTTGTGCCTCTTCAGATAATGACAGCATTGTGGAACCAATTCAGTCTGTGAGATGGGTACAAAATTTAGTGCTATTTACTGTTGTCACCTAGGATTGCTAACGTCAAAATAGTTCTGATTGGTTTCATTCATTCATGACTGAATGAAAAATTATAATCCAAGTGTCTTTTGTGAAAGTCTATGTAAAATAAAGTCATATTATAATGAGTGCTAAAAATGAGGTTTTGAAAATATACTTCAGATTTCCTAAATGTTATACATCCAGAAAATAATACCTCAAACAACTTCTTCTACCATCTTTTTAATGCACATAAGGTAAGAGAGCTATGGCAAGCTGAATTTCACAATGTTATTACTAACTCACTTGCTATATTTTTTTTTCAATTTTTTTTCCTCATTAGTTATTCCGGACAGACTTAATATCCTCTCCCAATTTCAACTACATATGTAAAAGTTTTGCGGAATTTTGGAATCACCTGCAGATTAAAATTAATTTTAAAAAGTTTCAGTTTCAGAGTTATCTACAAGATAGAAAACAAAAATTTTATTGTGTGTCCAACCACTAAACTGTCTGCTTATTCCTAAATGTTGATATTTAACTATGAGCTGGTGGCAGTTGATAGTTTTAATAAGGTAGAAGAATCTGAATCAGGTTTTTTTCTAAAGCTTAGTAGAGCTTTTTCGAGATAGTTCTTGAAATGAAAATTGGATGTTGAGTTTTGTGCATTCATCTTGCACTACTGATATTCGTATTATATTGCTGAATTCATCTGCACCTGTTAACACACATGCTTTTACTGTGGGTTTGAACTGTTGCGTCTGTTTAGTTAAACAGTGAAGATGAAAGATTTCATGGAGACCTTTCTATATCAGTAAAGAAAATCAATATAAAGTGCAGATTGAAGTACAATTTCAGCATTCAGTCAGCTTTTCACTTCATTAATTTCTCCCCTTAAACTACCTACTGGCTTCGTCCCTATAAATGTTGGCATTCTTATTTTTGCAGTGACTGCACCATTTTTCCATTACACACATGCCTAATGTGCTCCAGATTTGACTTTACCAGCTATTGGTGTTACAGTAGCCATGTCTATGCTTTTACTGTGGTTCACCTCTTACATTAAGACACCAAAGAGATAAAATCACCCATTGCTATTGTAACGTTCAGAGAAGTAATGCAAATTAATGTAAGATTAATTTTTTTTGTCATCCACTGCTGAAATAATACTGCTTTCAGGGTAGGCATATAATGATTTCATGTTTGTAAAGTTTAAAATATTGAACAGGACTGCTTTGAGATATATTCCTATTATAGTAGCAAGCCTGATATAGATATAGATACAGATATCATTTCTATTCAGGTTTGAAAAAACAGTGAAAAAAGAAAACAGAATAATGAGGAGGAAAGATGAGAGTAGACTCTGCTGTTTTGGACAAAATCTGAAATACAGAGGTTTTTTAAGTTATGACATGTTTTTCAAATAATCTAAGCACACTGAGATTATCACTGAGATACACTGTTTATGCAAAACAACTGTCTAACTTCATAGTAACGATGAAGAATGTCAATATATATTTTTGCCAAATTACTTTAGCTATAGAAACTCTAATTTCTAGTTTAGCTTCTGAGGTTAAGACTGTTTCCTAGTAATATATTGAAAACAGAGATAAAGAATGATTAAAGCTAAGAGATAACCTGCTTTTATGGGGTAAAACTGCTATCTTCAGCTTTCTTAATGTGACAAAAGATTAAAAAAAAATAAAATACTCTTTTCACAGATGGCTCATTTTGAATCTTTTTGAATCTGCCTGGGAATAGAATTACATTCTCCCAAAATTACTGGAATGTCTCTGCATAATCTTTACCTCCCACTGCTTAGCTATTTGGAAATAAAACCTCCTGAAAGAGAGACATGAATGAGCATCTGTTTCACAGGAATGCTTGACACAAGAGCAGGAAAAAAATACACATCAACAACAGCCAGCTATATAGCACTCAGGAACTCATTTTATCTATGATGTGGAGGTATCACTCAAAAAATCATTATACTAGTTTAATTGCAATTCTTAAACTTTCAGGACAAGAAATCTGTGCAGAGCCCCAGAGAGTTCTTTTAAGGAAGCTTTTACTTGTTTGGCTTTTTTAGCCCAGTATCCACCATTCATTTTCCAGATGTTCAATGAGTGAAAATAATATCTTTTTCTAGTGTATACAATGTTGTTTCTAAAGACTTGTTTCCTGCCCTCCCCCAAATTCTTTTCTAAATTTAATGATCTTGCCTATCTTTTCTTGAAGTTTTACACTTATCAAATCAAGTGATGTCAACAACATGTAGCAGAAAAGCAAATCTTGTTTCATGTAATTATGTTGACAGAATGGTTGAGGTCGGAAGGAACCTCGAGTTCATCTCGTTCAAACCCCCTGCTCAAGCAGGGCCACTTGAAGCTGGTTGTTCAGGACCACATTCAGATGGCTTCTGAATACCTCCAAAAGTGGAGACTCCACAGCCTTTCTAGGCAACCTGTGCCAGATCTCAATCACCCTCATAGAGAAAAAATGTTTTCTGTTTATCAGTGGGACTTTTCTTGACCCAGATGCCGTCATTGAAAGGGTAAAGTTCCTCCTCAGCTCTGAGGGCAGTGAATTGAAGGTCCCCTCCCAGCCTCAGGGATAGCCTAGAGGCACTGTCTGCAACCTAGGCCCTGGAGGCCTGCATCCATCATCAGAAACTCTGCCTGGACCAAAGCCTCTGCCTTGGCAGGGGCAACTGCTCCATCACCCACCTGGAGAGTTGCCCTGTAGCACAACCCTGTGTCTAAAGATGCTCAGACTAGTTTGAACACAAACAGGACCCCTTCTACATACCCTGTTGCATGTGTTAGGTATACTCTGGGCTTGGCTTTTATACAGATCTGGCCCTTGCACCAGCTGAAAGGATTCTTGACCCTCCCTAATTAGTTACAGAAAAGGTCTCAGGTACCACAGACCAAAAGCAGCTGACATTTTTGCTAGAACCTTCTGGAGCTTCCTGATGCCCACACCCCTGTGGCTCCTCTTACTTTATGCTTCTCTGGCAACAGCAACATTAGGACTATCAATGTTTAGGAGCTCCATCCTTACCCTCACAATTGTTAATACCTTAAAGTTATCTATGCCGCTGGTTCAAGCATGGATAGCTTGTTCTCAGCAGTGTCAGTAGAGTTTATGCCGTTCAACACCAACTTTCTCCATGTGATCGCAAAGTGCGTGTGTGTTGCTGCATGTAGTTGTTCTTTAATCAAATTAAGATATTACCAGCTTTTTCAGCTCATTTTCAGGTTGTCTTTATGATGGACTCATGGTAAGATCCTACACCAATCACAGATGATTATAGTTTGGGGTGTATTTTAATGAAGTGATAATTTCAGTCTCCATCTGTATTTCTGTTGTATGAGAATTTCTATTTCTGCCTTATATTATTAAATATTTATATCTGAAACACAACAGAAACATCCTTCTGGAAGACCAAAAAAAAATCACTTAGCAGTATTGCTTGAGGACTGCAGTTCTGGCTCTGTGACATTCAGGATGACAGTGGGCAAAGGGGAAGGAACTATTGCTATTGAATAAATACACCAACTAAAAGTGTTGGTAAAAAAAAAGTGCTCTGAACTCTCTAATGAAGTCTAAATTTGAGTTATTTCTAGATAATTCTTTACTAGTGCAAGTCAGGGATAACAATTACCTCTTTCATGTGAACAGAATACTTAAATAAAATACTTCAATGCAGCAGAGATGAAAAACCCTCTGTGTATTTTGATAGAGTGTCATTAGGTTGCATCTGGATGAAATACAGTAAAATCATGTTATTTTAGCTTCTGGGATGATTCTGAGGAGTCTGTTTCTCCACCTCTGACAAAATAGTTGCATAGTTTGCTATAAAGTTTAATGATTAAAAGCAATCTTTAACATTTTACATGGCATCTGGAGCTACTAGTACATTCTTCTTCATTTTTGTCCCAAGTGCTGCATACAAGTGTGTCATTGATCAACAGTCATGACAGTATTACTGCAGCTAAAGGAACAGTGGAGGTAGATCCATTTCTTATGCCTTTAGGTAAAAAGCCAGGAAAGACTAAAAGCCAGTGTGCTGGAGAGTGTGGGATGCCAGAAGAGAAACTGGCAGCACTGGTAAGAGGTCTTAGCACCCTTATTCATTCATTCGGTCTGACAGCAGTTTTCCAGGCAGCAGCTTAATTTAACCTTTCTAAGTGAAGTTTGGCTGAGTGAAGGTGAAAGTTACAGTTGAAGTTTCACAAGAAACTATTCTTTTTCACTCTCTTCTCTGTGTATCAGCTGAAAGGGAGTAGTTTTAGCTCTACAAAGAATGACGAGCAGTAGTGTTTACTATATTGCTTTGGCTGCCTTACAAACACAGAGAAGATGCAGCAGCTGATACAGAGATAATACATTATGTGCTTCCATCCTACATCCCATAATTGTAACAAATGAACTTCTCCTAGCAATAAAAATTTAAGAGACACATTTACACTGGTATACCTTGTCTTGGAGAGGAGACAAAATGAAGTTCTTTAACAAGGCAAGAAATATGTGATACGTGATTACAATGATTAAGAAAATATAAATCTGAGGCAAAACACTTTTCTGTTATAAAATGGCAGAGCTGTTAAAGATTTTCTGTCACTTTATACAATAAGTTCTGGACACCTAAATAAAAAATAAAAATTTATAGCAATATTTTAGAAGATGCGATATAAAAAAAATGACAGGACTGAATTGTGTGTGATAGTGTTCTTGTTGAGAGTTTTTGGCAGGCATTTATCTCACAGAAGAAAGTTTTTCCAAAAATGAATATCTGGTTGAAGCCTTAGTGCCTCACAGTTTGAGGTTTTTATATAACCTCATCAAAGCATAACATTAAATGTAATGAAGTCTTCGTGGCATAAAAAACCAAACAACCTATTTCGGAACTAACCATCAAAGAAAGCAGCAGACACAGAATTTGAAGCAAATTGACCTAACACTATTCTTTACAGTAGTTAATAAAAAGGTGTTTTTTTAACTAGTATTATCAAAGTTTTCTTGGAAATCTGTAGCACTTTTAGCAGAAGATGACTATGCATACGAGTTGAGTGTGATCAATACTTTTTCCATAACGACACTGAGCAGCCTTCCAAGGGTAAAAGCTGGACATCAATTTGAAATGCTTAAATGAAATCCACTAATACTAGAGTTATGTAAAAAATTGCTTGTGAAGTAATTTAAATTGCAAAGATATTCCAAATCTGTACAAGGGTAAAAACAAGAACTCATTAACATTTCATAATTAATTTTTAAAATTATTTTTTAGGAAACGTGAAGGTAAGGAAAGAAGAAAGAAAGAAAATAGAAGAGAAAAATGAAGGGAGGAAGGGAGGAAGGGAGGAAAGGAGGGAGAAAGGAAGGAAGGAAGAAAGGAAGGGAGGGAAGGAGGAAAGAAG
Organism: Thinocorus orbignyianus; assembly: GCA_013400375.1. Taxonomy (NCBI): domain Eukaryota; kingdom Metazoa; phylum Chordata; class Aves; order Ciconiiformes; family Thinocoridae; genus Thinocorus; species Thinocorus orbignyianus. Next base: position 374,894 of record VXBW01006447.1, read on the forward strand.
GGAGGGAGGAAAGAAGGGAGGGAGGGAGGAAAGAAGGGAGGGAGGAAGGAAGGAAGGAAGGAAGGAAGGAAGGAAGGAAGGAAGGAAGGAAGGAAGGAAGGAAGGAAGGAAGGAAGGAAAAAAGCTGTGAAAATAGAAAATTATAGTTTAAAAGTAAACATTGTCTAACTTTAGAAAAACTCTCTGATGGCTTTAATAGCCACTGGCTAATCTGTGATAGATCTCTCATGCTATTCAAATGCTTCAAAATAGTTCCAATTTGTATCTCAGTGAGAGGTGATATGAGATTTTTGTTTATGACTTTAGATATTTCTTTCTCGTGTTCTAAAAATATTTGTAATTTACCAAGTACTATTCAATACTATCATATCTTAGTGATGTATGTTACAAAATATTGATTTAAGCTGACAAAAAAATACCATTAACTGGTAGAGATGGTGAAAATAAGAATCATCTGCTGATAGAAAATACGCATTTCCCCTAAATAGTGTTAATGGACTTAATTTTTGTTTTTTAAAAAGATTTGAAAATTAGTGTATAGACCAGTGTACTAATTGATCACATACTGGGACTGTGTACCTACTAGTATATAATTACTTGTCTAGAATTACTAGGCATTAGAAAGAAGAGTGAGACAGGGGGGGGGAAATGAATAATGTAGAACGAAACATTTAATTTAGAGCAGAAATGTTCATTCTTTTTCTTTACACAGGTTTGTGTTCTGTGTGGTATTTCAATTATTGAAAAGAAGACAGCTAGCATTTACCTCGATCTATCAAGTGAAATGAGACAGAAAATAAAAGATTGCCTTTTCTGAATCTTATGTATAGAAGGTCATCATCATGCCCATATAATTGCTTCCTGGATCTTGTCTCATTTAGCAGCTGAAAATATGCAAGAATGACATGGAAAAGTAATAACTAATTTTTTTTCCACGAAGAAAAGACCGTAAGACTTTTTGTGTGTGAGGTGTAATAGAAGGTCCCTGCAAGCCACCGTATCTGCTAGATACTAGATACACACATGGCAGCATTAAAAGAGTTAGAGTCCAAGGTAATTAGATGCCCCTTTCTGTAGCTGGTAAGCACAAAGCAGATGCTTCCAGTCCTTATCCCTAAGCTTTATCATCATCTTAACTTCAGCTGCAAAGAACACCACAGATGACTAGTAGGTGAGAAATGACAAACTCTCCTGACAACAACATCAGAAATACACCCAAGCATCACCTTGAATCTCTTATATTTTGGCCACCAGCAGACACAAAAGGTGGTCAGGTGTCACCCATGGACCACCAGGGTTAGCACTGTCAGATCACTCAGTTTCTTATGACAATTCTCCGTTTGTTCCAGCTACCACTGCTGTCAATTGGCAAACTCTCCACTCCAGTCTTCACTATCATAATAAAAACACTTTTAAGCAGAGAAAACTATTTTTCATGACATATTTTGGGAACCAAAGAAAACAACCAACCTTTGGAAAACGCAGTGCTAGTCAATTCAGTTTAAAATAAACTCATAGTGCTTATAGAAGCCTTTGTGCATTTCTATAGCTTTTTGTCACCATGATAGCTGCCAGAACACAATGCTATGTTTTATATTAATTCTCCACAATTACCAATCCATTCCAGAACAATAGTTACTACTGTTCTGAACAAAGTTATAATGTATCTGTCACCTTTTGTGGCTGTTATGTTTTAGAAAAGAAAACAAACAAACCCACCATTATTTCCTTTTCATTTTATTTTTCCATAAAAAATCCATGTTGTTTAGGGGAAGTGCAGATGTTGAGGAGCTCTTTTCAATCCAATAGACCTGAGTCGCAAGACAGAGAACCTACAGGAAACAAGTAGTTCAGGGAAACATGCTTCAGCTCAACCTCCTTTCAGAGCTGTCACTCTGGTTTTGTTAACTGGCATGAAAAATGCTAACCACAGAAATCTAGCACAACAATACTCAGAAGGCATGTCACTATGCAGCTTTTGCCAAAGAAGAAATACAGAACAATGCCACAGTCTTACAGTCAGTAATGAGATCTGGGGTTGTTTTTGTTTTTGTCTTTTTTTTTTTATTTTTCTATTTTGTGTTGATTTAGAACTTTGACTTGAAATTCAGTCATCTTAATTGGGATTTGTACTTTGTATGCTTCTCATGAGGCTTCATTGCTGGATTCATGTCTTTAATTCAATAAATCAGGACTGTGATGAAGCAGTTTTAGCATTATCGCCCTTCACGACTGCATTTGCAGTGTTTTATCACAGCTGGCAGCCAATCAATGGCTCTTATCAGATATTTCGGTCATTATATCAAAGGATTAAAGTGAAAAAATGTATTTGTTAATCCATTTGTTTACTTGAGTTTCTTTTCTCTAGGGTATCAAATCAAATTAAAGTGGATATAAAACAAATTTCTTTTGCATGCAATAATCTGCGTGTCAAACCAGCTGGTCTATAGAATCATGAGGCTGATTACTCTTTTTCATCCATCCTCCTTTGTGCAATTTCTTAACCAAACTCCCAGCTGGAAAAAACATTATTGACTTTTAGAATTTTGATCCATGATGTTAACAGCAATCTGTAAAATACAGAATTTACATGAAGAAAGCCTGTAAGAATTACAGTGCTCAAAGATCAGAAGAGATAGAGGTTCCCCCCCCCCAAAAAAAAAAAAAATTCTGAGCTGGAGAAACCGAAGACTTTATTACCATCAAATCACCGCAACACCCACCGAATCATGCTGCACAAGGCAAGGTCAGCCAAGCATACAAATGTTGAGAAGGATTTTTAAGCTGCTTCTTAAAGACCCTCAACGTGGGAAATGCTTCAATCTCCTCATACAAGCTGTAGCTGTGCTTTATTCTCTGGCATCAGATAATTACTTCTACACCTCAGCTGAATTTCCTTTTCTTTGGTGTAGTTTAGATCTTTCAGAAGACCAAGTAATAGCTTTTGTTGCCCCTAAGAATCATTATCAAATCATCTTTATTTAATTTCCTCTTCTTTATACTTAGCTGCCATTTTGTTCATTCTTTCTCCATGAGTCATATTGATGCCATACACCAAGATGCAACAGGTCAAAGAAAACTTTTCTTTAAAGTAGCAATCACTTTGAACAATCATCTGAACTTCTACCTCTCCAGAATAATTCCAAGGCTTCTAAAAGTCTCTCTTTATTGTGTTTTCATAAAAACTCTATGTGGTTATCTTGGAGCCAAGCAAGCAAATGACTGTGTTGTATTTTTAACTTCTGGTCAAAGAATGCCAGGCTGGATGGGGCTCGAGCAACCTGCTCTAGTGAGAGGTGTCCCTGCCCATGGCAGGGAGATTGGAACTAGATGATCTTTAAGGTCCCTTCGAACCCTAACCATTCTATGATTCCATTGTTCTATGATTCTATGAATACTGATCATAGTGTAAATAAGAGTAGCACACAAAGAGAAGTCCTGTGACATATATCTATTTATAGATCCTAGGTACATAAATAATGGAGGCACCAGTTTAAGTATAGACCTCTTCTGCATTTTTTAATGATGATAAAATTATTTTTGCTGATATTTTTTCAAGCTTAAATACTTGAAGAGAAAACGTTGTATTTAAGACTGCATTACATAGAGTGACAAGTAAGTTTCTAAAACCAGTTTCTCATGGGCTTACTTTAAAAACTTCACAGAGAACCTTTCAGAATGATACTGGGCAATCATTTTTAGAATAGTCAGATGTTTCTTTCTTTGATTTCACATGACCTTTGTATGATTAACAATTACAGAATCAGGACTTACACATATCAGTGTTCATTTGGCCTTCCTAACAAAACAGCTCACCACTGGCCAGGTTATTCATGTTTAAATTTCAGCAAATGACACTTTGTTAGCATGGGAAGACTATAATGTGCTTGGAAGAGTCCTAAAATGCAGAATTGATGCTGATTCTTGAAACAGAGTTAGTATAAAATGAAATGTGCATTTCTGAAATAAACCTTTATTTACATCATTCTTCATTTCATCTTTATGCCATTTGATATTGTAACTGTCATCGTGTGGTTTTAAAACCTAGTGTCTGTTGTCTAAATCTTGGCAAGTTTACAGTCATGTATCTAAGTGTTCATTACTAATGCTTAATTAATGCTGAGCTACAGAAAAAGCCCTTTTGAAATTCACAAAACATCCCGCACAACATGTAATGGATTCATTGTAATTATCATTTACAAGAAGCACTGAATTCAATCCTAATTGCAGATGAACTTGAGAGTTCTTTGATTGGCAAGGTGATACAGAATTAGCGCTACTTGGTTTGGTTTTCTTTATTACATGAAAATGAACCTACCTGTCCTTTTCAAACCCAGCCCCCACAACATGGCTCAGAGTTTGTATACAGTATTGTCCAGTCTCTGGAAAATAAAACTAAAGAGACAGACCTACAGCTTCTTTTTCTGTCTTTAATAATGAAAAAAAAAAATAAAATTAAAAAGTGTGATCATCATGATAACATATTATATTACCAATATACCCACTGCATATAAAAAAAATATACTGTTTATAAAAGACACATCTAACTGCACTTCCCTGCAGAAGATATTCCTATTTTGGATGCACATTAGCAGTACCATAGTCATCTAAAAAATGTTTTCTAGAATGACACAGATGAGTGAAATTAATTCCAACTGGTTTTGATTTTGGTATAAATGAACAGTGCAGAACTGAATACATGTACTATGGAAGCATCTGTTTCTTACTGCCTTTAACACACAGAAAATATATCTTGCAGAAAGTGGTTTTGCACTCCTTTGTAGCAGGTTGGTGAATATGTGAATCAAGGCTGAAAAGACATAAAAATAAAAGACAATACATCAAAAAGTCACCTTTACAGAACAACAAATACTTAGAGCTCATTGTCATTGTAAAGCTTACAGTTGATAAGTTAACTGCTGGGTGAGTTGGATCTACCTTTTGAGTCAAGGAAGTATTTACACTAAGGGTACAGTGAGACATGACTTCATGTCACATACGATGGTAACTGTGGTCATTCACAGAGTTCTACTGCACCTGCACTGCCCCAAAAGCTCAGAACCTTCAGAGAGTACTGACCAGAGTCAGACCTAACTTTGTTATGTCAGTTATGGCATTGAGTCTTCTAGAATCACCAATTTATTAATTTCATCCTGAGAATCCCTAGTGGAGTAACAATGCTAAAAGGTGTAAATAAGAGCAGATGAAACAATTGCAGTGCCGATTAACAAGCTTACAGTCAAATTTTCTGATTTTCCAGTTTGGTAGTTATGCAATATATGCCAGATATGCAATAATAATGTATAACTATCAGTGAGCTCCAAGAATAAGGAAGGCTGGAACAAGTTTCTTCTTTTCTAATCTAAAACCAAAGAAGCAGCTTCTACTTTGAGTCACAGGGCTGTTACCTCGAAGCACCACTTGTATTCTTGGACTTGCAGTGATCCAACAGAAAACTATTTATGCCCTTATGGTGGCAAAAAGTCTTTTTCCTGGTCTTGAAAAAGTGACACATAGAAACTCTCCCCAGATATTGGCGTATTCTTTTTTGAATTATGTCAGAACATTAGACAAGCATGTTTCTATTCAGTCTGATGACAGAACAAACACTATTAAATTTCACTTTGCCTCTAAACACACACACACACACACACACACAATCAGTTTTGTTCCAAAGAGAGCTAGAAAGACAATAATCCCTTCCTTATGTGAGAGCACATTATCTTCACTACGCTATAAAAACAGACCTATGGGAATTAACAAACAAGTAGAGATATGAAGAGAAACACTTAGATAAGATATATTTATTCATTACTTTATCTCTATGTGGTATTGCTATATTCCATTGGAACTTAACCACCAGAGGATATATTTCCATTTAGATTGGGGGTTCTATTTGCTTCCCTTTTACTTAATGAGATCTGCTGCTAGCATTTTTGTTGCATCTTCCTTAATAAATGTTTTTTCTCATCTGACAAATGGAGAATGAAAGTGATTTCAAATTTTAGGACATGACACAATGCTGTTTTTAACTTGCTATTTAATTCGATTTAATTTAAGATACATTTTTAATGGGCTGAGGCAAAATTTAGTAATGTTGACAGTAAGGCTTTACTGAGGACCATGGGACCCCATGTAGCTAAGCCTGAGAAAATAAATCTTTTTTTTTATTTTTTACAACTTCAGTGATTTTCATCCAAAGTTTGTGTACAAATGACAAATCAGCACACGCCAGGTGAGAATGTGTTGATTAGATCATTTGACATTTACATCAGTGTATCGAGTTTCTGTCCTTGGACGTTTTCAAGACCCAGCAGGACAAAACCCTGAGCAACCTAGACTGAGCTCACAGCTGAGCCTGGTGTGAGCAGGAGACTGGACTGAGACCTCCTGAGCTCTGCTCTAGCCTGGGTGATGTGGACATCCCTTGCCATGGACCTTACAAAGCAAGCTTATGTGGATTTTCAGAAATCACTGTTTTGTCTCTGTCATTAATTTACTTGGAAAAAAAAAAAAATAAAACATAAAAAAAAATCCACAAGTCCTTTGAGAAATATATGCAGTATATTTGGGCCCCTCCGGAGCTAACATGTCAGTACATTTCCAAATATATCAGCCAAGTACTTCAGAGCTGTAGCAGAGTTTCCAGTTGGGAACACTCTCTACGGTTTCCCAGCTATCCAGTCTTGGTTTTCAGTCTCACATGACCTTTACCACATCAGTCCACCTCAGCTGCAATTAAAAGTGGCCAAAATAGTGAGCTAAAAATAATATTTTCTCCTCCTGCAATACTCCAGGTAACATCAAGGGCCTGATGTCACTGAAGTTTAGCTCCACAACTCAGGAAGTAATGTCTTGATTAATTAAAATTTAAAATACTTTCTACATTGTACAATTAAACCAGCAGTATCTCTTTGGAATCACAAGAAGCAGATGAACCTAAGAAAAGCATGCATTTCTCTACAACTTCTTTGTGTTACAAAGTAGGCATCACAGCCATCCCTTTGCTTTCGGACATCATAAATACACAGTGCACTATTGAAATTCCCTTCACAAAACCAATAAGCAGCGCTTTACTTTCTCAAGAAATGTACATATTTTCTGAATAAATAAGTTATTTTCTAATGCTGGTATCTGTGATAAAATGAGCTGGATACATACAATCTTCTGGATGCATTTCATTGGCTTACAGTTTTTGTTCTAAACATATCAATTTTTTTCTCTCTGAGATCTCCTTCAATTGAGAGTATTTGAACTAAAAAAACTAACAGCAAATGATTCATAATACAAGTTCAACCAAGTATATAAAGTACCTTTCAGGCTACAGCTCTAGTACATTCAGATGAGCATCCAAAAGCAATTAATCATTTATTTTATTTACTTCAAAATGCCATGAGATTGCAGACAGCATTTTTGCTCCTACTACCACATTAAGAAGATTAAATTGTTGGCCAACAAGTGCTGATACCTCCCCTTTAGCTGTTTCAGTGAAGTTTGTTAAAACTATGTCATGGGTACTTTCAGCTGAGGATAGCACCAGCTGCAAGAAGGAGTTCAGGTTTGGTTTCGCTTGCCTTTTATTTTTTCCTCCCTTAAAAAGGTGTTTTGGTCGTAAAGTAAGCCAATGTCCAGAACAGTTGCTTAAAGATTCAGAAATCTCTATGACCATTACTTCAACTCTGGTTTTGGAGGAATTTGAAGAAAGAAGTGACAATTGTTACAGAAAGCTGACCCCTCATGTAAGGAAGTATTTGTGTTTTCCCACCACCACAAGACACTTCAGTTTAGTCTGGCAAATGTTAGGGAATATTAATGTCAAAATACTCTGAACCAAATACTCTCACTAAAGTTCAGATATAATTTAGGCATAGAGGTTTCATTATATTGGTCTGAGGTTGAAGATCAGACTATATCATTTTGTGGAAGACTAGAACTCCACCTTGCTTTTTTATCACTTTCATAAGTGAGAGCCGAGGAGAACATATCTGTCAGCCAGGTAGTGAGTCAGACTAAAGGATTCTCCATGATGCAATACATCTTTCCCTTGGTGAAATTACCTCAGTTTATTACCAAGGTCCTTTTTTCTGGCAGCATTTCTCTTAATTAACATGATCTGACCAGACTTCTCAGGTGTTCCATGCATAGGTGATGCAGTGGAAAATTTTACAGTAAAACAATTGTAAGCCGTTGAGACTGTTGAGACTGTTCTCCTAGCACTGGTCTCCTAGTATATTGATAAGTCAGTANCGTCAATAGGGAAATAATTCTTAGGAATCCATTTTTAAATAGCTATAGGCTTTCTTTTTTCTATAGCCCTTAGTTTTCAATTAACAGAATATTTTGATAGATTTTCAACATTTGCCCAAAATCTTTTCATACCAGTTTTTGGGTAAAATTCTCTGTTAGTGTTCTACAGTGTCACTGATTACCCTGATGTCTGATTGTCTTCCACATAAGTAAACCTTGGAGAAGGATAAAATTTCCTCCACTAACTTTATTTCAAGAAGACTTTTCCAAATATCTTTATTTGTACTTAAGTAACAGCAGCTTGAACCTTAATAATGAGTTTTAAAACTGTATGCAGTTACACTCATGAAATTTTGAGTGGCGTTTTCATGTTATGAATTAAAACAGTCAGTTTTTTTAAATGTCTTTTAGCATTTTATCTGGTGGGATATGTAACTGATAACAGACTTTATTGAGCTGTATTTTTTATTTCCAGAATCTTCTCCTACAAGCATCTTAATTTCCTGAGTACCGTGAAATCTGTCATTTTTACTGCATTCATAATGAGCGCTGTTCACACTCTGTTCATATCATACCCACAGGATTCATCGAACTGTCATACTTCAGAGTTGTTTACCGAGACTCTCATATATTGATGTAAACCACCAAAGCCTCTTGAAGTCTTCTAATTCTATCTTTTGTCAAGGTGCATCATGGTTTAAGTCACACACTAAGCTTTCTGTAATTGCTACCAGTCAGATTTCTTGAGAGCCTCTGGTTTTCCTGGGAGATTTCTGCAAAGTCTTCTTGGGAATTAGTTGGTTTCCCTCTCTCTTAACCTGTATGGAATGGGTAATTGAATAAAGTAAAATATAAAAGAAAAAGAGACAACACTGAGCTGCCAATGGTGAGGTGGTTTGGGTTTTTTTCGCAATCTTTTTTTATTTCAATCTCTTTTCCATAAAAATTTGAGGGTAGTTGAAAATCTGCTCCCTTGTAAGTGATCATCAAATCTCCCTCTGGTTTCAGTGAGGAGGTAGTTTCTGTTCTCATCTGAAAACTTCACAGTCAGCTCACTAATGATGTTAGTTGCCTAACAAGAAAGAGAAGGAGAAAAATGTGTAACACAAGTTTTGAAGAACTTGCCAGTGTACACCCATTAGTTAAAGGAGTTTGCATTTCTTAATAAATGGGTGCAATAGCAAAAGTACATTGTGATTCCCTTCTGATTCTTTAGAAGAAAGTTGAGGATCTCCTCCACTCACATCATGAGGTGGAGGTTTCATGCACTGGATCAAGAGCTATGTGAAGTAAACTCAGACTCCCAAGATAGTAGTGCATAGGGCAAACCAGAGGAGAGAACTTCAGAAGAAAATAGCCAAGGAGATCAAAATCCAGCCTCAGGTAGAAGACAACCAGTCAGTCACCACTCACAAAAATCAGAAGGGTGCAGTGAAGTCTAGGAACACAGGAATTTACCAAGAATCGCAGAATGGTCCAGGCCAGAAGGGACCTCCAAAGTTTATCTAGTCCAAACTCCCTGCAGTCAGCTGGGACACTCCCAACTAGACCAAGTTGCTCAGGGCCTCAACGCGCCTCACCCTGAATATCTCCAGGGAAGGGGCCTCAACCACCTCCCTGGGCAACCTGTTCCAGTGTTCCACCACCCTCAGAGGAAAGAACTTGTTCCTAATATCCAAACTAAATCTGCTCTTCTCCAACTTAAACCCATTGCCCCTCGTTCTGTCACTGCAGACCTTTGTAAACAGACTCTCCTCAGCCTTCATGTAGGTCCCCTTTAGGTATTGGAAGGCTGCCATTAGGTATCCTCAGAACCTCCTCTTCTCCAGGCTGACCAACCCCAGCTCCCTCAGCCTGTCCTCATAGCAGAGGTGCTCCAACCTTCTGATCATTTCTGTGACCCTCCTCTGGACCCTCTCCAGAGTCTGAAGGGCAGATGTCCAGATTGCTTAGGACTACCATTAGCTTACAGACTTTCCTGCTGTGGTATCTCTTGGAGAAAACAGTCTGATGATTCGCAAAGTAAATGATTTACACCGATTCTAAAATAAAGTGGCAGAGTGATGCAAAGAGGAAAAGTTAAGTCAGAACTGAGGAGGATCTAGGGCTGAGCTACAGGGTGATGAAATGCTGGAAAACTGCACTATGACATGGAGCATCTGCTGCTGCCAACTACTGATACTGTATTTGGTTTGTGTCTTTTGGGGAAGCATTTTGCCTCTTTGTCATGTTTGAAGAGTACTTTAACACAGTGAACAGAAAAAGTGCTATTTTAAACCTAATGTTTTTGCTACCCAGCATGTGAAATGGCAAGTTGCAGTGCTGAGCCCCTAGCTAAATTAATAGAGATTATCCTTGTTAGCTCCCTATAATAAATTATGCTGGGCAGTCAGTAAATGTAACATAAACAATGTTATGCCTCATTCTTTTATCATATTTTCTTTCTTAGCAACCCACAAATAAGAGTCTTAGCCTTTTCTAAATCCTTTCTGATTTGAGAGAGTGTTATTAGTTGAAGCAGGATTAAAAATGACAGTAGGAAGATGTCCTCCAATTATTTTTCCAGCCTGGTTTTTAAACAGAAAAATCACTCCTGCTTCATGCATATTGGCAAGATGTCCAAAGACAGTAATGCAGCAGAAAGTGAACAGGGTGCAGCAGTTACATGTGCAATCATTCATCCTGGTCAGAAGAAATACCAGAGGCTGAAGAACTAATGGGATTATGAACCTCTGCTTTTGACACTGGATGACTCTGAACTATAAAATGTTGCATGGGTACCTAACAGATGGAAAACGAATAACCTTTGAGGTGGCTGAAACCTACACAGACAATAAGCCATGCATTCCTACCAGGTTTTAAGCTGGGGGAAAAAGAAATATAAAAAGTTTATATTTACTTGGTTCAGCCTCTGTCTTGGCTGTTGCACATATCCCCTAGGAGAGCTAACTAGTCTCCTTTCTTTTTCTGATTGTTTAAACTTGTAAAATAAGGCTTAGAGAAGTATTCCACTAGAGATAGAGGTGACAATTTTCCATTAGAATAATTTCACAATGGAAAATGCAATTTTTACTAAATCTTCTTTTCCTCCAAATAAGATGAACTTTGATTTTAATACAATTTTTGATTCCTTCAGGAAAAATTAGAACAAAATATAGATTTTAAAAAAGCAGCACATACATAAAGGAAGAAGAATTTATGAATGGTTTGCAGTGAGTATTAAGGGAAGAATTGAAAACATCACGTATTATCGTGACACTGCAATTTAGCCTTATAATATAAATTAGTCTTTCTGATGATTGTGGTCCAGAAGCAACTGATAGCATCTTTACCTTTTCAATTTCTGTACTGTTTTCAAGATTAAAAACTTCTTTATTCACAAAAGCTATCTTATCATTCTTACTTCAAAGCCATGCTCCCAAACAGTCCTTTTTGAGGCTTCCTTTGTATCTCAATGGATCAGCATAGCCTTTGGTGGAAAAGGAAGAGCTGCTGCGGATTGAATATTTCTGGTAATTTTATATGTAAGAAAAGGTTTATATTTAATATGATGTAAGACAATATATATTTTATATGCTATATAAAGATGTAACATAGTTTTACAATATATTGTAGTCAATTATTTGTAAACACATAAACTTTTTTTCTCTTAATTGCACATGTGTTTGTATCTTCATTTGATTTGAAGCACAATCCCTATTACTCTAACATTACTTTGACCACAGTTTGAATGTTTGTTGGTTTTTTTCTCTGCTTTATACTATTATGACTCCAGCTCAGCCTTCTCTGTCTGAATGGCTTTTTGCCTCGCAGTTATTTTTTTTTCCCTATTACTTGTCTCTGTGTTGTTAATAGAGTGTTCAAAGTTTGCAGTTATGAGTAATGGATGTCTTTTACAAAACATTTACTCTATACCTGTTCTAATTTGGGTCATCAAAGAACCAAGGAGTATCTTCCAAAAATGAGACTGGGAACCAAATTTCGTAATCCTGATGGATGCCAAAATTCAATAGAAATACTGCTTGTGTGTTATATTATGCAACCTGACCCTGATTTACCTTTCCATATTCCAGAAGCAATAAATAGCTTTTCTTGCTCAATTTCCTGCTGAGAAACAACTTCATTGTTTCTCTTCCATGTCCCATTCTCACACCGTGTAATTTTTCTTGTCTTGAATATAGCTTTGGAGTCTGTTACTTCTATTTCAGATCTGCAAGCCCAAAACCTTGCCTACTTTTCAGCATTACGTACCTTGGTTTAATTAAAGCTTTTGCCTCTGCCTACAAAGACAGCCTGGTCTGAAGCACAAAACCTGAATGGCACTGACTGGATGGAGAAGGTAGGAAGGGCTATGCCATGCTTCCGGCAATAACATTTGTTCATTCTAATGTAAAGGATGATAAAAACAGTGCCTTGATGTGGTTAAGTTATATCTGTGGTACTGGTAAAAGTGCTAGTGCTACTTTCTACCCCCCAAAAGTGAAAATGTAGTACTGAGTAGCAGCAGTAGAAGTGACACGGTCAGATCCAGTCAGGCTTCTGGGTTCAGGTGCAGTAAGAATTGTTACCTACTACAGCATACAGTTGGACAAAGCAAACTATATCAGGTAAAGATGTTAATATTCCCTGAAAACATTCAGTACTCCACCTTGAAAATGCAGTTGCTCTAATGTAAATTTGCAATTTGTAATTGTCTTTCTATATTACCTCTTACTTAACCCTTTGTGGCAGGATCCACTGCTTGGAGCTTGGATCAGTTGTACATGAAGTCACACAACGTTTATCTAGTCAATTAACATATTTTTAAGACTGTAGGCAGAGATATAGCTCTAAAATATGAATGTATGCAAATTTTTTACTGATTTATCCATTTCCTATTTTCTGGAATAATATCTCAGAACATCTGATTTTTTTAATAGGACCCATTTTCCAGGAACATTACTTCATTTTACTTCATCAGTCCTTAGAAGCATCTAAAGGGTTAGTGTCAAGAGAATGTGGGCAGACTCTTCTCGGTGGTGTCCAGTGACAGGGCAAGGGGCAATGGACAGAAACTGAATCAAAGGAAATTCTATCTCAACATGAGGAAAAAATTCTTTACTTTGAGGGAGCCAGAGCACCAGAACAGGCTGCCCAGAGAGGCTGTGGAGCCTCCTTCTCTAGAGGTATTCAAAACTCTCCTGGATGTCTTCTTGTCCATTCTGCTCTTGGTGACCCTGCTTTGGCAGGGGGTTGGACTAGATGACCTCCAAAGATCACTTCTAATTCCTACCATTCTTTGATTCTCCAAAAGGAATTAAATTCAAGCTCCATATTGCAGATGGGTTTGTAATCCACACAGTCTACATATTTAACCACACTAGGAAGGAGGATTAAATTTGTCTGAAACATTTATTTAATATTAAACATTTCCAAACTTTTTCTTCAGTACACCTGCTATTTTTGAGAGTGGAGTTTGAAGTTGATGAGACTGCTTAGGTATAGCATAGTCCCTTTTGAACAGAAGTGCTATTAATGGCCATTTCTTTATTATCACTGTTATTAAATAAATAAATTACAATAATTTGCACCTATAAATTATAATAATCAATCCTGTAAGAGAAATAGATAAAGTATCTTGAGATGGAAGTGAAAGTTTTAAGGTAACATGTCATTTTAAAATGAACTCCCATTCGCAAAGATTTTGGCATTTCACTGCCATTACAATGAAATCTGCCAAGACAAGCTTTTTTGGACCAGCTGTCTCACTGCATATAAAACACGTGTTCCATTAAAAAGCAGAATTTTGCTGATCCCATTCAAACACACATTTCAAAGTTAGCCCTAGGATTGTTGCTCTTAGTCGCTTAATAGAGGAGTTGATGACAGACTATGAGTTTACTTCTTCCCCATTTTTTAAGAGATTATTTTGGCCAAGCAGCAATATTCTCCTCTGCTGGTGTCAGATCAGGAACCAGCTCAGAGATTAGTTGTTGACCTAACTAAGGTCCTTGTGCAGACAATAGCGCCTCACTAATGCTGTGGCTATTTTCTCTTATTCTGTGTATCCCAAAAGGTCTCACACCAAGAGGTAGACCTTGCCAGCAAAAGCCCAAACGTTAACCAGCCAAGAGAAACATAGAGTAGAAGAGAATAAAGCACATTGATGGCCTTCAGACTGCCTCTAGTTCAATCTCATGCTACATAAAGCCAGATGTCAGTATGAGGGACAGCACAGGCTGCTGATGCTGCAGATCTGGTGCAAGGAAGCATTTCAGAAGAGAAAACATTGAGATTCACACCAGAACTCTCAGAGTTATCTGAAACTATATTTACAGCATTCAGATTCCTGTCGTTGAGAGGTCAGAGTGTACTACTGTCCACAGGCCTAAATCATATCAATATTGCATATAGTTAAATTCCAGTTATTAATCATGTAGATCTGAAATAGAGTTTCCAAGCTGGAATTATTGTATAACCACACCTACAGCTCAGAGTGATAAAAGCACAACTTTTTACATTTGCCATCCAGACATCATCACCTAGGCTCTCAAATTTACTTTGGCTGAGTTCAAAGTGACTAAAGTTGAACTAGAATGGTTTTACAAGCTGTAGTTAATTCTTAGCAGACTGCGGTCGGATTTTTTTTTTCCACATCAGTAAGTTTTCCACCCAAAAATTTATTAGTGCATCTATTCACTATGTTATTTTCCATGTTGCATTACAGTTCACAGGGTATCGGTGAGAAACCCTATTTTGGCAAACAGAGGATGGTGAAAAGAACTCACTACAACTAGGATAACTGAGATTTTTTTATATATATGTTTTACAGCAGATATATATTCTGGATAGTTTTTAGCTGGCTATAAAAATTTATAGGATATTAAACCCGCTTTAAAGTTTCACTTCTCTGTTACTAATAGTATTAATAACTGAGAATATTAATAAGACACTGTAGTAAGACACTTAAGAGCCCGGAAGCCAAGGAAAATTATTCATTTAGTTGTAGCAGTAATTTGGCTAATTAGATTTTCTTTGCTTTGCTTAATTTTTTTCCTAAAAATATTTTCTTTCTGGTTGAATTAATTCTTTATATAGATATGTGATACTGACAACAGAAAAAGATATGATTCTTCTTAAAAATTCATAATCAGTGTTAGTGAAAATGTATTTTATTTTACCTAAAGATTAAAATACATTACTTTCTGTACCACCATGATCTTACAAATAAGTGGGTTAAAAAAAAAAATCCCTCAAATAAAGATAAAATGAGCGGTCTCTTTTCTCCTGTTTCATATGATATGTCCTTAGCCTAGTAATGTATAAAGCTCATTTTTTGTCATGGAAGAACTGAGAAAAAAACCAAACCTGATATATATGCTTGCAGTTTATTACCTTTTTCAAATACAAGTGTAGCAGTCATAGTAAAAAACATGGCACCAATACATTAACACATTTTATCTTTTTTTTTTTCTTCTTTTGAGCTGGTGGTTTGACCCCTAGAATCTAGTGTTTCTAATATTAGTGGTTTATAGTACATTATTTTTCATTCTTAAAAATCCTGATAATTTACAAACTCTAAGCAATTGCAAATTAAAAAGAAAAAAAAAAAGCCTCACATAACATTTTCTGTACATCTAATCAATATCTTTGCCTGTCAGTGTAGAATTAATATTATGTTATTGATAAGCATAAGTAAGGCCAATGGTCTCAGAAATTCTCAAAAATTCAGAGGATTCTTAAAGAAAAGAGAAGTGAGGTATTTAAATTTAGAAATTAAAAATAGCATAAATTGATTTTATGTATTTTTAACTTGGCTTTTGTGGTTTAGTGTAAACTGGAAAAAAAAATATTTGGTATAAAAATATTTTGTACAAGAATAAATTTCAGTAAATCCATAAACCAAAAAAAAATATGGATTAGCTGCCTTGGCCTTCCTCCCACCACAGAACTGCAAATGCCAGCTGCATCAGAAGTTCAAACTAGCAAAAACAGTTTGGATTGGATGAGTCTAACAATTTATCGCCTGCAATAATCAATCACCAAAGCCACAGCAGAGCAGCACTTGAGAGGGAGAACACATTGATTATACAACTCTCTTCCTACCTGTGCTATGAAACAGGGAACGTGGCAGTCCACCAATGCAAGTGACCTACTCTTTTGGTGCTGCTTCCCAAGACTTGTTATTTTCCTCTACCGTGGCAAGCTAAATGCATACATAACCCTGGGATATCATAGAACGGTTAGAGTTGGAAGGGACCATCAAGTTCCAACACCCCTGCCATGGGCAGGAACACCTCCCACTAGAGCAGGTTGCTCAAAGCCCCATCCAGCCTGGCCTTGAACACCTCCATGGGGAGCACATCCACAATATCAGTACATATTATGTATTGATGTTTCCTAGTTCTGCATAGTTGGGACTGTTTTGGCCCTTACAGGGTTTTTTCTTAGGCAAACAAGTGTGGCTACATTATGGATTCAGTGCTGTCCCTGGGAGCCATTGTCATTTTGCTCTCTGTCAGACCTGCCAGCACCATTATTTAGCAAGTAGTAAAGCCTACAGGCTTTTAGTAACTGGCAATACGGAGTCCAGTGTGGCAGAAGGAGACTTCAAAAGGCCTGTGCTTCTGTTCAGTGCCATGCTCTTACCCTTCCAATAAAAAAGGAGATATTTTGAGTGATGACAAGAGACATTTCAGTCTGTACTAAATAGCACCTGTCATTAATATTTTTCTCTAAGGTAAACCAAAAAATAAACAACATACAAAAGTATGTCAAAGTATCCTCATGTTAGAGTACACATATACTCTATATTATGTATAGGTTTAGCCCAGGTAAGTTCATAATGTGGTTCTTGGATAAAAGTGAATACTATATCCCAGCAAACACAATGACAGATGAGGTACTATGAAAAAAAAGGAAAGTAGAAAGCAGCTTAATTTGTAGCCAGTCATTTCTTTCTAAATTACATTCTGTGTCCATATACTATTTCCAAAATGTATTTTTGAGAAGTGAGGGATTTTATAAATATTTTGGTTTTCTTCAAAACTACTATGGTTGAATATTATTTTTCCTGTGTCTGTAATTTATATTTATCTAAGACAGATTTTGTACCTGTTTTATTTTAAAAACTTATGTGAAACATATAGATGTATTTCAATTCTAAAACTAGTTCTTATCCATAGGTCAGTCAATTTTATTTTATCCTTTTATCCACTCTCTCACACCAAGCAGAAAACATCCATCATTCCCCATCCTTAAAAACAACAGATGTTTTAATTCCCTGTGGCAAGAGTTTAAACTTCCAAATGAGAACTAAAAATAAAGGCAAAAAAAACCCAAAACAAGTTGGAAGATTTAAATCATACATAAAATACAAAGCCAAGGCTCCTGGTCATGCAGACCAAACAAAGTCCCTTTACATTCTGTTGCCTGTAGACACAGACAGGTTTCAGAGCCTTTTCCAACTGTATCAGTTTTCAGAAATGGAATCAGAGTGTGGAACTAAATTGAACGTCCTTATTTGATATTACTACTCTGAAGGCAATTTATCTGAAAGGTCGAAATCTCTCAGTGCATAAGAAGTGCTTGTACCTTCTAAAGATAAATAATATTGTGTGCTAATCCTAGCATTTTCGTCACTCTTCATAGATGAGTGGAGCTCTGCAAAAAACTGCAACTTTGTTCCCGTGAGGGGAAGTTACAAAACCAGCAGCTCTTACTAAGATTTGTATTTGTGCATCCACTCATGCACATCTCAGCCTGTCTTGGGGCTGTTGGTGGGTAAGCAAGGCTAATAGAACTGCCACAAGCATTTGTAAAAAAAAGTCAGGATGAACGACTTGTATTTGGTAGTCTGACAGAAATGTAGTTTTGGTCATGTAGCCACGATAGAAATAAGTAAATAAAACAACAAAAAGAATTGCCTGTACTTGAAAGGACAATGAGCTAAGGTCTTTTCCATTTGTATATGTAACTGCTTTTTTAAAGTAATGTATGTGTCTTACAAATGCTAAGTTTCAGGGAAAGAATATGTACAGTTTGCATTACTCCTGCATTTTCTCATCATGTCCCTCAGCAATGCATGAGGGGTTTTGTCTGTGTTGATATGGGAAAGAATAGCAATTCTCTCTACTCATGGTTTAGAAGGTGAAATGCATGAATGGATTTTTAGGATCCTAAAAATAATTTCTAGGGTTCTCAGTTCCATGTTTAAGTGCCAAGGATCTCTCAAAAGTGCTCCTCAAGAGACATTTATTTTGACATACAGTCCATATAGGAAACTATCTTTGATGCATTGATGAGAAGCTTTTCACCTAGTTTTCAAATGGAGGAAGACTAAAGGGCCAAGACAGCCTGACAAGCTCCTAGCTTTTGTCAAAGACAACACTTTAACCAACACTTTTCACAGATAGATAGGAAAGCTGAGCTTGGATGGATCCAGACTGTGAGACAGCACTATAAACCAGCCACTTGAGAGAAGTTCACGGACTAGAAGACATTTCAATTGCTGAGAACATGTTTTAAAAGTACTGAAGTAAAGAGTTAAGTAATCTAGTCCCCTGTGATTACAATTTTAGAGCAAGTTAGAAAAGAAATTCGCATTCACAGAAATACTGTTATATAATGGACCTAATTTCCATATGGACAGTGGTGTCCCACACAAAGGAACCATCTCACACAATTTGTTCTTGTATTTCTGGCATGTAAAACTCATGTTAGATGTTACATCCTTGGGGCAGGGGTCTCTTTTTGTATGTTATTCTTTTCAGTGCTTTTCCAAAGAATAGTGCTTCTACTAATACAGAGTACTAGGTGGCAGCAAAATGCTTTTAAATACCTGCTGGACTGTCACCACAGCCTGTATCTATTTATCACACCCTGGATGTGCTCCCACTGTCAAAAAAAAAGTATATTACTCTTATTGCTGCATTCTTTGCTCCCTGTTTCCTGGCCCCTCTCTCCTCCTGCGTCACCCTTAGAGCTGTCAGAGAATCGTAGCTCAAGTTTGAATCCTCATGATCATACTGCCGGAAAAACTGTGTATTGTATAAGAGACTGCTGAAGTGATTTTTCCATGCTACCATATTAGTCCATCCTTCCCTACCAGTTTCAGACCCTCCGTTTCAAGAAAAGGTGTGAGACAGCAGGGAAAAAAAAGTCTAGAAATTGGCATATCTGGTCAAAATACATGATCTTATAGGAAAGATTAAAGGCATTAGGTGGGTTAGTGTGAATTGCAAAGGACAAGTCCATAAAAAGTAACTAGAAAAAGGAAAGGAGCACTCTTTCTCCATATCCTCTCTGGGTGCAAGAAGCAATGGGATTACAGTCCAGCAAAGTGGAAAACAGGCAAAGATTTTCAAGCACAGGGGTAGTTTAGCACTGGAATGTATCATCTGGTGAGATCATAAAATGATGTCACTAAAGATTAGACAAATATCTACTGTTATGTTTCAGAAATGTGTACTTTGAGATCTCACTTGGAAGGATGCATGGAATACTAAATCCATCTTTGATGAGGCCAATCCATGAGTTGTGGCTGGAGACATCTGCACCCTTCAGAGTTCTCTGCTTCTGACAAAGCGTTTGGGTTAAGGCTGTGTAGATAATTCTGTGTTAAACTGTCAGCACACTAAAAATCAGGGCAAGCAATCAATATCAAACCCCCTGGCTGCAGATTTCGCAATCAACTAATGCATGAAAAGAGGGAGGGCACCATATGATTGTATGGTTCGTGTCCATCTATTACTTCTGTGTAAACAAGCATCTATAGACAGTTGCTTCTCCTGGATTTGTGATTCTAGAGACAGCAGAGACCAACAACAGTATGCTGTCAGCTTTATACCTCGTGGGGTCTTTCAATCTGACAGTAACAATGAGAGGTAAATGACAAGCCCCACAGGTTACTGAGCTGAAGTGCAAAGGCTTTGAAAGATGCAAAACCCTCCGGGCCATGCAGGCTGGCAGCACAGCCTGATAACATCTCTCCAATTCTTCAGTCTTATTTCACATCCTGCCATCTGCACCGTGGCAGCAGGTCCAGAGGCTGGGAAACAGCACAGCAAGTGCTGGAAAACCTGGAATCTCTTTTCAGTTTATTGCTGATTTGCTTTGAAAATAAAAATCTGTCACACGTTACTCCAACAGGCAGTGAGAATGCGTGTCCAAGGGGGTTTGAAATGAGAATGCGTGTGTAAGGGAGTATAAAATCCTCACATGAAAGGAGTTGCAGATATAACAGGAGAGTGAGCAGGATGATGTATTACCGCTTGTCGTGAAAAGGAACCAGGAGTCACTCACCTGGGTGGTCTGAGGCACTTCAGCACAAGCGAGGGTCATTCTTTAGGGCTAGTGGCCAGGGATACTGGTGCAGAAATGTTATTGTATGCCCACGCATCAAATTATATTGCTGTCCAGGTGAGGGTACAAGCCAAGGCTTTGAATGTGCAGTAGATTTAATATACAGTATCACTGACCTCTTGCTCTCTGTGAGGCCAGCATAAACTTTCTTTTCATCTCACCTATAGTGATATTTTTTTCAACACAGGAAAAATAACTGTCCTTCAGTACTTGTCAAAATTAAGGCAGTTCAAAACCACCTGGAATTAGATAGTCATGGCTTATTGTCATTTCAAAGACACTGTGCTCTTGAAAAACTTTACTGGCCTGGGAAAATTCAAGTTGTTTCTGACTAGCTTCATTAGAAATGGGCTGACAGGAATCTTATGAAGTTCAATAAGGGGAAGCAAACCTGCAGAACAAAAACTCCATGCACCAATATATGCTGGGGACCACACATCTGGAAAGCAGCTTGGCAGAAAAATGCCCTGGGGGTCCTGCTGGCTATCAGCTTGGACACAAGCCAATGTGCCCGTGCTACAAAGGCAGGAAATGACATCCTCAACAACTTTAGGTAAAGTAATTCCAGCAGGTGAAGAGAGCTGATCCTTCCCCTTTATTCAGCAATGGTGGGGCCACACCTGGAGCACTGTGCCCAGTTCTGGACTCCTCAGTATGAGAAATGGACATACTAGACAGACCTCAACAAAGGACAAGTATAATTAGGAGACTGCCGAACCTCGTGCATGAGGAAAGGCTGAGAGAGCTAGGACCATTTAGCCTACAGAAGAGAAGGCTCAAGGGGATCTTATTAAAATGTACATAAGTACCCGAAGGCAGAATGCAAAGAGGATGGAGCCTCACTCTTTCCAGTGGTGCCCAGTGACAGGACCGGAGGCAACAAGCACAAACTGAAACACGGGAGATTCTATCTGAGCACCGTGAAATATTTTTTTCATTGCATGGGTGGCCAAGCACCAGCACAGATTGTCCAGAGAAGTTGTGGAGTTTCCCTACTTGGAGTTATTCAAAATCCATGAAGACATGGTCCTGAACAACTGGCTGTAGGGGAACTTTCTTGAGCAGGGGGTTTGGAGCAGATGACTTCCAGAGATCCATTCCAGCCTCAACATTCTGTGATTCTGATTTTGCATGCAGCCCTAACCACTTCTTCTCCTTGTCTCTGAAGAGGTGACCACAGGACAAAAATGTTTTGAAATTCTGATAGGATTTTTTGTACGTATTTGTTGTTGTTATATGTGTATTATTCGCAGTACTATTGAACTAGCTCTTGACTTAATGCATGAAAGGATTGCTTACAGACCTATTTTAAATTCTAGCCAAAGATATACTGAGTTTCCAGAGAGGTTATGGGGTGGGTTAAAGCAATAGAAAGAAGTAATTCTCTCCCACTGAACATCTCTGGGGGCAGCCTGCACTCATCCAGTAACCTGCAAAGCATCTTGCACATTTTCTTGGATGACACAGAAACAGGTCTCCAACTAAGTGTCTTCTGCTATTTCTGCACAGCTGGGCAGAAATCATGTGACTTGTACTTGCAAATTTGATAACTAGAAATCACAGCAGCTGTTTCATACCCAGCATGCATCCAATTGACATATATACCTGCAGCCCCAACATTTACATGACAGCCAGAGTAAAGATAGACATGACTGTTTGAAAAAAAATAGTAAGATGTACCAGCATCTGAGAAATTCAAGAGGAAGTTAATTTGTCTGATATATCAGACAAAGCAAAGTCTACTGGAAAGGAAGAATGATAAAAGAGAATCTTCAAAAAGTGTCTTTTGAAAGAACTGAAAGAATAACTTCTTCACAGCTTTCAGTGTCTTGATATGGACTAGTCACTGAAGAAATCCCAGCTCTTCCACAACAGGAAAAAAAAAAATCCACCAAAAAACACACTGTGGAAGTGGGGGAAGAACTGTCGAAACTTCAGTTCTCTCTTCTTCTCCAACAAAATTTAAAATATATAAACTATACCAGCCACCATATCCTGTTTCAAAGCGGAAAAGATGGGAGTGGAGCAGGTTACACTCAATATAGAACATCTCACCTGGTACACAACAGTTAAAATGCTTGCTAATTCCACTTTTCACAAGCAGTAGCACAAATAAACCAAACTAATACAAACCTAGAATCAGTTTGTAACAGTAGGATGTAATAAGGAGACCAAAAACTTTTTTCATCATGGAAAATGGAGCTCTGAACTGGAGGTCACATTCACCTCTACCTAAACATAAAATAAATAGTTCTGAACTGCCTGGTAGGTTATGTTCTTTTTTTATAATTGCACCTGAAACTCAGACTAGATATAAATACTTTCACAAAATGTTTCTCAGCTTTTCCTGAGAACCTTGCCTAGTTTTCAGAGCAGCTTATTTGGAGATATGTTACAGTTTAGGAACTAAGAATTAACTACTCAGAATTAATCCATCAATAGATGTTTTACCACATATTTTTATTGGCATTGATGTTGAGGGATTCTTCTGAAATTCCTACACAGGTAAATACTAGAAACTCTGTAGTTATATAAAGAAAGCTATGCAACTGTTCTGCCTCCAGAGCTATATGTGGAATGATAAAAGGTCACATTTTCCACCAGGCATAATTTGTGCCTTAAGAATCAGCCCATTCAGAAGTCCATTCAGTGCATTTTTGTCACGTGGTGGAGATCAACAGAGAGAACAGTAATTGAATTGATCTTCCCAGGATCGTTCCTTGAACTGTCTTTATTCTTGTCACCAGCTTTTGAAACTCAGACCCTGTTCTTGTCACCAGCTGAGTTGTTAGAGACTACAGAAACACAGCAAGGACAGTTTCCTCCTTAGCTGCAACGGAGTCCTTGGCTGTATAGCTCTGAGGGCATATCAAACATTTATAGCACAGCTACAGCAGCCATTATTTTCTGCTGGATTAAGCTCTTATCCTTGGTATGTCTTTTAGTCTTCTATGCTAGGTTAAAACATCAAATCAAATCTAGACTTTTATTGATTTCCCATGAACTGTTTCTAAATTCATGATGCTCACACACTGGAGTTGATCATTTTACAGTTCACTTAGTTTATTGAAAGAAGTCAAGACTTTTTAGGCCTACACACTTAGATGCTATATTCAAATTGAAGACTATGAAGCACCTCCTTTTCTTGATTTATAACAGTCTTATTTTTCTGATTCTCATGCTGGTAGTTATAACAATCACATGCAGAGTTAAAAGCCTTATTTTCGACTGAGATTTATATCAACTTGTGCCTCTGTTTTCTTGTGTGTGAAATAAGATGGTTATACACACCATCCCACCAACCTGAGATGTTAAGAACCTGGAAATGCAAATCTCCTTTCTTCGTGTAGCATGTGAAGACATTATACTATGTTGTCTACCAGGACTATGAGCTTCTTTTCAAGCCTCAAGATAATACCGTCACAGAAAAAAAATAAAATAAAAAAAAAAAGAAAAGAAAAAAATAGTGTTTATGTCTGAGCATGAGACCAGTATGAATTTTCTAGAGTTCCGAGTCATACAATTCCCCATTCTGTCATGGGGCTACATCTCGCAAGGGTAGCATGTCGTCATCAACTGGTAATCGCCAGATGGAGGTGTTTAAGGAGGAGAAGAGACAAGGAGTCCCAGTAGAGACAGAATTAAAAAGGCCTATGAACTGCGTGCTACAAAGTTTTGCAGACTGCAACATTTTTAGCTGTCAAAATTAGACATCCTGTTTTGCATTAATTAACACTTTTTTAAAAAATAATTTTTGCAGTGTAAAATGGTCTGTCTTTTTCCATTTCATTTATTTTCAGCCATAAACATTAATGGTTTACTTTCAGCTTCAGGTCATTTTATCTCTCTAGTCAATGTGTATTTTCACCTGGTAATATCGAAGTGTATTAGTTTTAGAATTTTCTATATCTTTGCAGTTTATATGACATATCAAATACAACTTAATATCTTTGCATGGAGATTAAAGGGAATAACTTCAGAGAGTTTCTTCAGAAGATTTAAAAAAAAAAGCTAAGGATTGATCTCAAAGTAAGACAATGTAAATCAATATTCCATATTTAAATTCAGGAATGGATCCAGCATTATTACCTCATTTGCTACTTTATCTCAGTGAAAGGTTTTGTATTTACTTAAAAGGGTATAAATTAGGATTAAAATAACGTTTCATTTTGTCTGACCAGGTTGCCTTTGAACCATTATATCATTAATCCAAGGGTAATTTTTTCCCCTTTAGAAATAGATTAAACTATTATAAACTAATATTTCAAAACACAGCTAAAGACAGGCATTTATTATAAATGAGACAATTCTTGTCTACTTTACAAGAACCCAGCTGCAGCACTAATCTTTATCTCCATTTTATAATGAACATTTATCAAAAGCTGCATTGGTTTGATTTCATATGACACTAAATTGCAGTACCTTGGTTATTAAAAGGAACTTCAAAATTATGCTTAGCTGAATAAGAGGGTAAGATGTGTTCAATTTAAGGATTTCTGTCACACATTTGTCATAAAACCTGGACTTTATCCTTTCACAATCTATCCATGAAATAAATTGCTTTGAACCAAAGAAGGTTAAAAAAAAATAAATAAATACATCCCGGCCTTATACACATACCCAAGACTCAGCGACTTATCCAGACACAATCAATCCATTTAATTTCTTTCCAAATTAGAATTAGTCCAGCCAAACTAATAATTTTCCTGCTGGAATTGTATCTTGCCAGCTGCATTTCAGAGGGAGAAAACCATTTTTGTGAAATAACATCTTTCTACAGCATTATCAGGATGGCTACTACAAAAAGCGATTCCTGAAGTGCAATTATCTTAACGTGAGGGGAACTTGGAGTGGTAGGTGTGAGCTAGCCTATGGAGATGCTTATCTGAAGTAAAGGCTGTGCTACATCTAATGGAATCTGCTTTTAACCCAGGTCATATACCCAGAAATACACTCCAAGTCAAGATCTCCATTTCAAGCAAGTCCACTTACACTCGGGAACACTGTTGAGTTGAAAAAAATAAAATAAAATAAAATAAAATAAAATAAAATAAAATAAAATAAAATAAAATAAAATAAAATAAAATAAAATAAAATAAAATAAAATAAAATAAAATAAAAAAATAGTAGAATGGGTTCATAGCTTTTCAGATCTATATTCAGTAAAAAATTGTCTTCTCCCCTCTTGTGAAAACAGCCATTCTTAGGCACGACTTTACTTCTAGCTACTTAAAAACCACTCACTGTGGAAGGCAAGCACTTGTCACTGTCAGCAGCATCTGACATTTTGGCAAGGGGGTGCAGGGTGGAGAGTTGGTGTTTGGTTTGTCCTCATGCTATCACCTAAAATAACAGGATGATATTTTCTGTTTTGAAGAGGGAAAAGACTGAAGAGAAGAGACAAAAATAATATTCTGCGTTCGAATCCCCAGCCACCAGAAATTATGCTAAAATATGCTAAAATAGCATTGGCTGATAGAAATGTCTCATTTCAAAAGCTGAAAAGCCACCCGAGAAATTCTCAATGTTCCGGGTCTGTCTGTGTGTATATGACTCTCGTAAAATCTCAATTGTCAATTAAAGTGCCCAGACTAAACCAAATTTCAATTATCTACATAGTTTTCAGAAAGAGTTAGAGGAGGGAAAAGGCAGAAAGAAATAGACTTTTTTTTTTCCACAATATAGGTATCTTAAATAGATCTTGAAAATATTTACACACACTTGGTATATCTAGTGCTCTCCACATTTCTCTACAAATTTTTCCTCCAGCAATGAAGTAGCATGACATCATATCACAAAACACACTCAAGGAATAAAAAGCATAATTCATGAAAGAAATCATTTCAAAAATTAACTACACTTCAAAAGGTAGGCATGCTTCTTGGTAATGAATGTGATGGAGAAGAAGAAAGAGAGACATTGATGAGTATTTTTATCACTAACATACAATTCAAGAGCCAAGCAAAATAAATGCACTTGTTTACAACACGCACAGTATAAAAATAAGGATGCATTTAGTTATTAGATGCCGTTTTCTTGATTGACTGGATTTATGGGCATCACCATCAATTGTCATGCCATCATGTAGTAATCTTAACTAGCTATCTGGATAAACTAAAGGTTTATGAGGTTATTTTAGCTTTGTCATCAAACAGTTAATTTTTTCCTCAATTAATCATCACTCACATTCCTAAACAAGCAGTAGAAAGTACGTGATAATGCCACTGCACTAAGTTTTACAAACAGAAGCTCAAATTAAACCAGCTCTTATCTGGAAATAATATGGGAGAGGTGGCTCCTGTTGCAAACAATTAGATTAACTCAATAGTGAGCAACCTATTGTAACTCCAGACCTGTATATACTCAGAAAAGATGTGGCTTTATCTTTAAAAATAACAGCAGTTATATATGTAAGGGTGAATAGATGAAAAATCCTTCACATCATGGCTTTTTTAAGACTTTTACTACTACCAGAAAATTCTTGCTGCAAGTAGAGATTAGTTTGGAGGGGGGGCTTCTGTTTCTAAGATCTCCCAAAACCTTTCCAAGACAAGCAATGTCGATTTTATTATACCCCTACACAGACCTTAACTCAGATTTACAAAGAAGGGACAATTCTGATGTCACAGGGAAGACAAAAATAGGATCCTTACAGAAGTTATGGAACCTGAGGTGATTTCACATCCTATGATTCCAGTCACATATGAGGAATTAACCTCTTATCTAAACTGAAGTAGGTATATCCATGCTTTATCCAACCAGTTCCATGCTCTACCTCCAGTGCCAAGTAACTGCATAGTAAACACTAACTCCATGCATACCGTAAATGATTTAATTCCAACTTTCTTCCAGAGAAACTATGTGATTAGAAAGAAAAAAAAGTATATAGTCAAAGGCCAGTGTCTGCATCAACCTCTCCATTCATTCTACCAAAGAGATTGTACAATGTACACTGCTAATCAGCAAGGACTCACCTTTCCTGTTGCTCTAAAACAGAAAGGAAGCTGCAAGAGAGAAGAAACCTATATACCTCTTGGAAGGCAGTGGGAGAAATCATTAGACCACCCTTTTTTTATGTACCTGTGTGATTATCCTTAGATTAAAGAATCCTATTCTGTCTGTTTCCAATCAATCAATCAATAAATGTTAGTTGAATGAGTCCGTTAGCTATTCAGTGATTCTAGTGTCAACCATTTAGATTAAAGGGATGAAGAGAACTAATAAAGATTAGCAGCCACGGCTGATAGTTAGAGCAGAGGGATTGGGCAGCAATTAAAGAGGTGCCCTCAGAGTAGTAGTAGCTATAGGCAGAAGCAGGCAGCACCTCAGAGCATCAGGTTGCTATTTTGGCCAGTAAATTGCAGTGAAAGGACACAGTGTTTTGAAACAAAGTAGTATAAGGGATGAATGCAATTTACACCAAATGGATGTCTTTTTCACATCTGCCTAGATGATGTCAAGTGCGGTTCTTCTTGTGTCAACTTCAGAACCAGACATGCAGGTAAGAGTAGCTTAGGTAATAAATTATATTAAATTTATGGAGGTCTGACACATTGCCTCTGACTTCTGGGATTCCTGAGTAAAGCCACCAACCCTGTTACCCATTGAGTACAGTCAAGAACATGCAAGAGATGTGGACCATGTGTGAATTACGTCTCACTTCCCACAGTCTTAGGTTAGGAATGCCCTGCTGTTACCTATTTGCTTCAATTTATGCCTAATTTGCGTCAAGCGAAGAGCAAAATTCAGATGAACGCCTTTATTCATAACATGCAAAATAGGCAACACTGATATCAAATGTTCATAGAAGAGAAAATAAAAAGGGAGCAGCAAACTACCACTAATCATACCCAGATAACACAGGAAAAATCTCTTTTTTCCCCATACATCTGACTTTTTTTCCTTTTCTTAATTTGTATTCATCCAAGGATTAAATGGGAAAATTTCAAAACAAAACTCTGTCTTATTTTAACTCTATAATATGCATTGCATTTTCATGTAACTAAGCAATAAGACAGTGCAATGAGAAGGTCAGAATTGATGGGCCTTTACCAGAAAGATATGCTAGTACTTCTCTTTGCATTTATTTTTTTTCTGTGTTATGATACCAAGCAGTTAAAAAGCAAATGGTTAGTGGTAAATCTAGTTTGTAGAAACCAGTAGTTTCCCATCAAAGCAAATCTTGACATGTTACAGGTGAAGCCGTGTTCGTAGACTCTAAATCCAGAGCAGAAAGTTCAGGTGAGTAAAGTCTAGATGATCAGATATGCAGTTAACTATAGCACCCTAAGCAGTTTAGCTCAGTTTTGAAACTAATAGAACACATATAGGAACAAAGGGGAATTATAAAAGCTTATGGGAACATGTACAAAGGCACTGCTCCAAAGACTATTAGCTGGGAGAGAGGTGGTGACGCTCACGTAAGGATTTGAGCAATGGCCAGTTTTCTCACAATTAGCTGCAGAAAAGATGTTGTGCTAAATATCTTTGAATTCTACAGGGTGATCAAGTTTAAAGACTGTGCTAAGCTTGGTTCAGTCAGTACTTCGTTATTTACTTCTAATATTTTTGGCTAAACTTCTTTTGGAATTTTAGTCTAGCTCTCTTCGGACGTTTTTATTTTAGCTCTTCTGTGACTAGTTTTCTTGCAAATGACCCTTCTTTTTCTCTAGTCTTTAAAATTCCTTTGCTTATTCTTAGCATAAATGTTGAGGCATTACAGCTGGCACTGTTTTTCAATATTTCAAACTATTTTTTGCCCTTGTTCCAGGCAACTTTTCCACCTTTGTTCTGGAGAAATTCTGAATGTTTTATATACTGCAGCATCTAAGTGTCTTCATCCAGCTGGTTTCACAAGCTTGTTATTTATTCAGGCTTGTTCTTCTGAAATCTGAACTTTAGTTACAACTCTAGTTTTGCTTGCTGCTTTACTTAAAATAAACTTGCTTGTGATTATTTTTTTCCAATGTTATTTTGTATCATCAATCCTCTGCAATTTCTTCATTTCTTTCCAAACCTAGAGCACAAATACCATCATTTGTTCTGACTGATTTGGTGACTATTTGATGCAAAAAGAAATTTAGCTAACACATCTGAGAATTACTGTGCACTAGCAGTATTATTCACATTCATTTATCAAGCTGTATCTGGGAAGTGAATGTGTCACGTAATAATGCTATCCCTGATGGTATATATCTCCCTGATCTCATAGACTTAATTATCCACTACCTTTCTATCCATCGATATGAGATACACTGAAATAAACCTATAGCTGTGGGGGAAGGGCAGGTTTTATCGTGCTTTTCTGAAATGCTTTTGTTCTCAACAGATCCTGTTTGATCCATACTTTTGATTTTTCTTTTCTATGCCATCCTTTAGATGATTCATGTATAAAGGTATATCATTCTCTTAAATTTATCCTTTTCAGATAGCAATAGCATATAGTCTTTAAC
Source organism: Thinocorus orbignyianus (assembly GCA_013400375.1). NCBI lineage: Eukaryota > Metazoa > Chordata > Aves > Ciconiiformes > Thinocoridae > Thinocorus > Thinocorus orbignyianus. The sequence goes on from VXBW01006447.1 coordinate 404,935, forward strand.
ATTTTAATTTCAGGCATGGTTTTTAATCATCTCGGCTCTAGAAAGATCAGAGAGACAGTAGTAACTTATAGACCACTCTAAACTTTTACTGTCATATGACAATCCAATTAATCTCTTCTGAATGAATGACGACAGACAAAAACTTGATTACCCCTTACTTGTCATTGTATGCTGTTTGATTTAGACCAGGGAGACAGGGTTGTGCAGAAAAGGTTTGGTTTTTTCAGCCAAATTAAAACTTACAGGTCAATAACATCAAGAAATGGATCCTAATAAAATTATTCAGTAATATCATGTGAGCAACATAAATCAAAATATTTTACTCAGTTCAAGCTCTTTGTCGTATAAACTAAGGAATTCTGAATATATTTTTGTTCATTGCTATTTACAGAGGCATGGAATTCAATATACTCTTTTATGGAAACTGTCAATCAGTATGGTCACATTAATAAGATTATTTACTTGAATCATTGAGCAGAAATACAGACCTAGAGGAGATAGTGATGGGGGATAATCACAGCAAGTATCTCTGATTGTGACTTCCTTAAGCATTTTACTGGATATTTCTAGTACAATCTTCTAATTATAATGCTCAGTTACATGAAGTATACTCTTACGAAATATTTTGTCTGTTATTTGTTAAGATCACAAGGTTTCCAGTATCATCAATGCGACAATACTGAATTATACCAGTGATCATTACTCCCTGAGTAGTATCATGTTTGTTTACTGCAAAAAGTTTTTCAGTTTGCAGCTGAACCTGGTTTTGGTATTCATGGATACAGTCCTGGTTTGCTTTGGGGTTTTAGCATTTTTTTAATTGTCTTACCACTCCCATTATTCCCCGCAACATAGAACTTACGTGGGAGCAAGATTACCTATTCCCTTTCTTGAAAATACTTTGATCATGCTAGTTTCACAGTATTTGATAAACCAACTGTTTTCAGGATACAGTGACTTTCCATTATTGGCTTTCAACTTGGCTGTTACAGCCATTCAAGTGATTAATTAAAATTTACAGTGGAACTTGAACAAATTTTCCGTAACTTCCTTGAATATGGCTGGATATTAGAAAATAACACCACATTTTTCCCAACCTGTTGAAATACATCAGCCTGGGTTTGCGCAAAATTTGTCTGCTTAAATGCCTCAACTTTCAAAGGAGGAAAACTAGCTCGACAAATTGGTCACATACTTCAATGTACCTCTTAAAAAAGCTCTGTTATATTTCAGTTTTACACACAAAATCAAGTCTGCTTTTGAGTTGTTTGGCTTTCTCTGGTGGTAACTAATGTCTCAGCAGTGAATAGATCTGTAAAACAGTTGTGGTTTGTTGGTTTTTCTCTTCCTTCAGCAATCCATAAATTTCCATAATTTGATTAACCATCTGTAGTGTCATATCAATTTTGAATTTTCTTAATTTATAATGATACCTTTTTGTAATCTAATTTATCTTTTAGAGAAAAGTGTCTCCGTAAATAAATGGTTCTTGTAAAACCAGTTTGCAGATTATTTTCACAGTGTAAAAATCTTCCTTCTAATATGAAAGTAAATTTCCGCCGCTGAGTCAGTAGAAAAATCTAGAAAATAAATGAGTCTTATAAGTTTATAAGTAGTAATACATAGCAATATTACTCAGGAAGCTTATGTGCAAATCTAATTTCACATGCAAGTGAAATAAAGGCTGGACTGTTTTGTTTTATGCTCCCTTCACTAAGGAAAATATATTATCCAAATGTTTCTTATTAGTAGTAGTAAGACTTGCCATGCTGAAATAATGGTGGTGTGGGAGGAATCATTCTACTAACCAGTACGCTGAGAGTAACAAATTCCAGGATGAATATTCAAATAAATAACATCATTTAATAGAGTTTGAATCCCTTTCAGACTCATTTGAAAGACAGTCATCTCTGATGCTTCAACAATACACAATTCTACCAAGTTTTTTGTCACCAGAAATAGGTTATGAAGAGTCTATTTGACCCTGGGCAGGGAGACCAATAAATGAATATGTACTAGAAAGTATTTGACTTCAATACTAGGCTAATATTACAACCCTGAAAAAGTAACATCCATTAATTAATGACTCTATGTCAAGAACTTAGATAAATAACATGTTATCTTAAAAAAAAAAAAATGTAATCCATAAACTGTCTTATATTTTTCAACTTGTGCTCATGAGTTTTGTGTTTTATGAATCTTTAAACTTTGGTAAGTTTTAGTGTGTTGGGTTTTTTCTAATTTGAAAAGTAAACATTTTATTTTATTAATGTGCAAATCATTGCAAAGTATGGAAAATCAAAAGGAATTTATAAATTATATTTTTGTGTCAGCAAAAGCAGAGGACTAATTTTTTTAGATACAGAAATTTATTTATTCATCAATTTCAGCTTTTTACGATTTATTTATTTTATTACATTGCTAATAGGTACCTTTATAGGAAGCCTCAGAGACAAGAGATCTGTTGAGTTGCACACTCCTGGGAAACTGTACTACAGGGTCAAAAAAACACATGTTGTATATTTAAGTAAGGAAGTCATCTTTGTATTCCAGTGACCCTTAGTTTAAATAGACAGCAGCTAGAGCTTGAAGATGAATGTTGGTTGCCATATTTTATTACCACATTGGTTTTCTGTACTGTGACAAAAGAAAAACAAATAGTAATACATGGCCCAAAGGATACTATATTTCATGACTAATGAGGGAACGTCTCTAAGGAACAAATTAAAGAGAGAACATAGGAGACAAAACAGAGGAAATGCATATAGGGGAGTTAAAAAAAAACAAAAAAAAAACACTGTTACAAGAAGCTATTAAAGAAAAACTGCAGAAATATGTCCACTCTGATAAGATGACTGCTGAGACTAAGCCAGAATCAATTACTGTTCTGTTTCAGAATTCTTTTACAATCTGAAACAAAACTCTTCAGGGTGATATGGCCCATGATAAATATTTTTAATAATTTTTCAGTCTTCAGTAGTAAATATGTTCATAAATTAAATGTCTATTTCTGCACATGTAGGTAAATTTAAACTGGATGAAATGGAATGCTATCTTATTAAGACATGAATGCTTTAATTGCTGAGTACTTGGGCACAATCTGTAGTCATCACACAAAAAGCTCATGAGATGTTTCCTTTGCAGTAGCCTACTGAGGCTATCAATCGCAACATGCTTAAAGTCTAAGTCCAGTAAAATTTGTTTTGTAAATCATAAATAGTTCTTGAGTCATCCTCTCCAAGCTTATTCATTTTAAGTGGGCTGAACTGTAATGTAGTAAGACCATCTTGAAATTAATAGCAGTTATTCATAAAGCTAGAATGTTTTATTATTACTTCTAATAATTATTCTAATTATGTTTAAATACTAACCTATACAGATTAGTCTCCTGTAATTTCATAGGATCGTAGAATCATAGAAACATTCAGGTTAGAAAAGACCCTTGGGATCACTGAGTCCAATCATCAACTCTGCTCTACAAAGTTCTCCCCTACACCATATCCTCCAACATCACATTTAAACGACTCCGAAACACATCCAGGGATGGCGACTCAACCACCTCCCTGGGCAGCCAATTCCGGTGTCTGACCACTCTTGCTGTGAAAAATTCTTTTCTAATGTTCAGCCTAAACCTACCCTGTTGCAGCTTGAAGCCTTTCCTTCCTGTTCTATCTCTAATTACCTGTGAGAAGAGACCAGCACCACCCTGTCTACAATGTCCTTTCAAGGAGTTATAAAGAGAGATGAGGTTTCCCCTCAGCCTTCCTCTTCATCAAACTAAACAGTCCCAGTTCCTTCAACCGCTCTTCATAAGATTTATTCTCCAGGCCCTCCACCAGCTTTGTTGCCCTCCTCTACACTCACTCCAGCATCTCCAAATCTCTCTTGTGTTGAGGTGTCCAGAACTGGACACAATACTCAAGGTGCGGCCTCACCAGTGCTGACTCCATGGGGACAATCACCTCCCTCCTTCTGCTGGTCACACTTTTTCTTATACAGGCCAGGATGACATTGGCCTTCTTGGTCATCTGGGCACAATGCTGGTTCATATTCAGCCACTTGTTAACCAGAACCCCCAGGTACTTTATCTTCTTTCATCACAATTTTAGAACAGTTACAAATCAAATTACTACTGAGTGTAACAGTATACTTTTTTAAAAGAAAGATGTTAATAGTCTTAAACCTACAATGATACCAGCAGACCTATAGCTGGAGCATAAAAATCTTACTTTAGATGAAAATAATCTTGGGTCTTGGACCTCCACAATTCAAAATGTAGGACTAGTTTTACCTAAAACTTCATAAGCGCTTGTGTTTTGGAAAAAAAGTCTCGAAAGATTCTGCCAAAGCATGTTCCAATACAATTAGATGATGCGAAATGTCTGTTAAAGTGAGTATATTTACATACGTGTTGCAGAATGGCTGCAAGAACAAAGACACGGATCTATGGAAGCATTGTTCAAACAATCCTCTTGCTAATGCTAAGGGCCTGTCTACAGTAGGCTGGTATTTTGCGGCAGGCCTTAGTGGAAAACTACTGCAGAAGTCCGAGTCTTGTTAACAAGGAGAAGATTCCCAGGTCGTAATGACCTTGCAGGATTGGGAGACAAGATAAGAGGAAGTTTGCACAATGAGGTAATGAGAAAGAACCCTAGAGCTTAACACCACAAGTAGGAGGAATATGCAAATGTAATCATTAAATGCTTAGCCAATCATTGTATGATTAGTAGGAATAATTATCGATAAGTGTATAAAAGACCTGAGCTATCCGAATAAAATCAAAGCTTGCTTTATCACTCATATTGAGTCAGCCGCATGTCTTCCCCGTCGTCGCGACACATACGTACAGATCTATATCCATTGATAATTTTGCAATTTATTGTACCATTCTCGGAGTTCAAAATTCTCAATTTGTATTTTGAGGCTAACTGACATTCTCACTAGTGTAACAAAGAACAGTTGTAGTCCACAGTTGTTCAGCTTATATGATCACTAGGTGAAAGTGGTTTTCATAGTACAATGTCTATTAACATTCTTAGCCTACACTTCACTACCACTTGCCATTTCTAAAGGAGATGGGATTTTCCACTTCAGAGAGTACTTCAGAGAGTACTATCCCAAATTGGGAGATGATCTGAAAGAACTCTGGAGGTCCATGTGTTGTGAAGGCATTAAGCCCAGTAGATCCAACATTGTTTAGATGCCTGATCAATTCAGTGTTGGTAAAAGTTATTCCCACCAGACCTCTCAAAATTTTTCCTTTGGCAGTATTCAAATAGGCAGGAATGTAATCCTAAAAATATAAATAAATAAAAAATTATCAAAGCATGGAGAATAAAACCCCTTTGAACCATTTGCTAAGAAGGTAAGTCTGTAACCACCTTTTCAAAGACATTAACAGTTTCTGTAGAAGTAGCTTGGACACGATATAGTCCAAAAAGGAATAAGTATAGTCAGACTTTTTCTTATAAACCAGCTGGAACTGATTTGTTGAGGGTTGTTTTGCGGGTTTGGGTTTCTTTGGGGTTTTTAAGTGCTTTTTTTCTGAGGCCACAGAATGTATTTAAACATGATATTGCTCATCTAATTTTAAGCTCCTTCTGGAAAATGTTTCCTCATAATTCACTGCAGAGATGTGTTTGATGTAACAGTGTTTCCCAGTTATGGAAGTCCAAAAGTTGCGTATTAAGTGTCTGTTTGCCTGTGTGTTTAGTTTATCTTAGTCCCATCGTGTGCTTCCTTTCTGAGTGTCAGTATGATCTGGAAAAATTTAATGTCAGAAGTACCACCGTTTAATGAGTTTTAGAATCTAGGGAAAGTTATCTGTACTCCAGTAGAGCTATGTTGTCTCATGCATGAAATGATTAAAGTTTGAAGCACTCAGCAGTAAAAGCAAATTTGTCTGAATCTTTTTAAACTAGTCTCTAACTTTAAGAAATGTTTCATACCCTATAAGCTTGTGGTGCTCATTTGGGTGTGGAAACCTTTGGTTTCGGTGACATTCTGAGAGCACTTGTTGTGCTGTGACCTGATGAAGGGGACAAATTGGGGAATGGATCTCTGGCTCCCTGGTCACTTACTTCCAGGGATGCAGCTGAACAGGCAGAGCATAAGAGAAAGCACAAGAGTGGAACCATATCTGAGGTTGTCTGCTACTGAAGTTTATAAGATTGGCCAAGTCAGTAGGTCTTTGAGTCCTATGCTGATCTGAAGCATATCTGAGGTTAACTACTGAAGAATTACGTTTCCATGCCAGCTCTTATCCAGAGCCAGAGCAGTGATATCCTCATACAGATCATGTCCCTTAGTGTGAGGTGGCATAATTAAGGTTGCAGAGGACAGAAAATAAAGGGATTAAATTAAAAATTCATCGGCAAGGTTTAGCTTTGTATAGTTATACAAGCCAGTAATTAAATAAAATGGATGTTCCTATGATGCATAATAGATTCAATATCAGTTACTAAGTGATGAGTCATGTGGTAAGTAAGACTACATATCATTATCAAACTTCAAAAGAACTTTGGTCTGACTTTTGCACAGCAAACCAATTTCTCTTTCGTAAGTATTAACAAATCTAAGGGAATCAGTCTCACGTATTTCCTTCCAGATCTGTTACTGATCATCACTTTACTGTTCCACTTGGTTTCAGTATGAAACCACTTACAATCTTTCCCACTTGTGTTTTGTCAGTTGGTAAGTCAGACAAAACCACTTAAGGTTCAAACAAGGTCCTCCAAGCAGTACTTCTAGAAATAAAGAGCTTCTGAATGTTCACCTCCAACATAAGAACTGGTGTAAGTTAGCAATGACAAAATATATATTCATCTTTAGGAACCCTGTATGAATTTATTGTAAGAAAAATGAAACACTTTTTTACAGTTATCATAAATAATAGAACTGAGAAAAGTGTAATGGATTGTACTGTCTTACAGAGATGTTCCATTGCAAAGCTAACAAGGGGAAAAAATAGATCATCCATTATGTAAGAAAACTCATTGTAATTTCTCCTTATACTTCAAATAAAAAATGTCGGACTACACAAAGGACTTAAATGCAATGAGTCATGTATTAAGTCAGATAAAATTGAAATGCCTAACATGAGTAAAACAGGTTTTTGCACTTGTGGGTGGAAAGAGGTTATCCAATATTATTACCGTAAAAACTCAATGCGTAGGAAAAATACTCTGTTTAATTTAGAGAGACCATGCTGCAGTGGTCACATTTACCTTTCTTTTCCCTCAAAGCAAAACACTGTCTTTCTTATCCGTTATGTCTCCTCTCCTTCAGATCAGATTTCTAAATGTAAAGTAATTGAACTTAAGTAGATGTCTCTAATTTGATTGACTTGATACCAAGCTGCACTGTGATAGCTAGAAACTTTGACAGTATGTGTAAGCCCTTGTTAAACCAAGTGTCCATCACCCACCCTTAAAGTCTGCCTACGCTTTAGCATGATCTTCCCTTTGACTTCTTCACTGAAGCTCCAAACATTGCAGGAGGCTGTCAAAATATAAAGTTACTGATCTGTAAAAAGTTCTGCTTTTGCTTTAGCAAGATTTTTACCTGAATTGCCTTTTCACCTTTTGGGTTTATTACTTCAAAAAGTTAATTTCCAATATAGCAGGCATGAATTTGTGAACAAATGCTGTAGTTAACAGCAGTTTATCAGTGGCTCCATGCACAAAGATAAAATAATAACACATCTTGTTAAGAATAAGTTGACTTGCGGATTTTCCCTGATGTAAAAGAAAGCTGAGAGCGGGGAAAGTGCTTTCTTCCTCTCCCCAGAAAGTAAACAATAACATTTTGTTTGTTACCACCGTGCAGGACTCGCCACTCCTACAATGAAGTAGCTCTGGAGTCCAAGAAACTTCAAGTAAAAATAAAACAGAAGCATCAAAGACTCCTACTTTGATAGATTAAAAATAAGAGTCACTATACCTGAATACTGAGAGTTTTCTTCACACCTCGCATCTGGCAATTTTATTGTATGTGGCCACATGGGGTTGCAAAGTTAGAAGCTTAAAGGAGTGATATTTCTCATCTTCAACATGAAATGGAATGAAGTCATGGAGTTGAATCACTTTTTTTAAGAGATCCAAGTGAAACTTTACAATTCTCAATTTAGATTTATTTTAAAGATAGAAATCTCTAGAAGGATTCAGCTACAGTTTCCTCCTAAATCTTTCATGCATGTGTTGAGGTGGGAGAAGATAGTGGATTTGCTCACAGTGAGTGTACAGGTCCTTTGCTCATCTTTTCAAAAGAGTTATTTCTTTATTGCCTTATCTTCTTAGAGAGCTCTAATATCATTATTGAAGTGATGCTTCATCTAAGCAAAGAAGTTATAGGGGGAGAAAAAAAGCCTGCTGGTGGCTGCATGCATAAAGGGCTATGGAAAAGTAAAACACTGGATTTGGAGATTTTTGGGAAAAAATTTACTGTCCTGTGTGAATGGTTTATTGCTTGTAAGGTCATTAGAACTGCCCTCTGTAAGACATACCTTATATCAGATCAAGATGTCCTTGAAGAAATCCTGAATATCTCTTTCAGTGATTCTTAACTCTTATCACTTTGAAAATTTAGAGACTGTCTTGCAGCAGCATTTTTTCTGCAGTCTATTAAAATGTGTTTTAAAGCACTTAAAAATCACATAGTGAGGCAATGAAAAAAAATGCATTTCATAAAGGAGAGTAGTTCCGAAAGCAACAAGGGTGTTAGTCTCATTCACCTGCTTGTAATATATTTCCCATAAATAGACAAGGTGATGGAAACACTGCCGGGCTATACATATCTACCTGTGGATGAATGAGTCCACTAAGGCAAGGTGATCCTTCCCATTGATTCAGAAAGATGTGCCACATATTGCTACCTCAAGGAGGTTTAATTTGTTGACCAACCCTCTCCTTGCCTTCAGCTCACTTGTCCTTGAGTTTCTCACTTTTTTTCCTAAGATTAGCCTAAGAAGCCTTGACAGAATAATCCAAACAACAATAAAACCACCCAAAGTGAAGGTGTTGATATGATTTTATGGTTTTTGTTTTTTTTTCCAAACATGGAAGAAGAAGAAGGAGCCCTCAAAATTACCTTTGTGGTAGGTAGATTTGCTAAAATGCAGAAAAACCGGATTCATTCTCTTCTCTGCCTGGAGAAGTACAGATTTTCCTCAGCTTTCCTGCAGACTTTTCTTGACCTTGACGAAAAGAATGTGGGTTTCTGGAGGCCAGAAAGAGGGATTAAGCAGAGGCATATCTCTCTAGTCTGATAATTATTACACCTAATTGTAAGAGAAGAAACCTGGCTTTCAGTCCCTCTCCAAAGGGATTGTTTTTATCAGCTGAAGTTCATGTAAAATACTTAACTAGCCATGGCTGCTCATATTGCCTTGGCATGGCCATAAATTTGTTTTGTTTGCTTTCTTCTTAGTGTTCTAAAATGCTTCCCCACCCACACGTACAAACCTGTATTTGTACTTAGTTACCTTTCACCTGTGATTTGTGAAGAAGTTTCACCCTTTGGCACAACCCTCTTGCTCTTCTGGCCCTTCTGGTCAAAGGGTAATGTTTGTGTTATCATACATACATATGTATGGTAAAAGTCAGCTAGTAAGACTGTTTCTCTGTATTCAGTTAATGCTTTTACGAAACCATGCAAATTGCAAGCATCAGACAATAAAATTGAATTCCCAGTCTCCAGAACATCTGCCAAAACTGCCATAATTGCCCACAACCAGGGAAATGTATTTTACTGCATGTCTTAATCTCATATCAGTATTACAGAGGTTAGTCAAATTTATTTTTTCTTCAGTATATACCTTTTCTCAGGGGAAATGTTTTACATGTCAAAAAATTTGACTTTTTACGTCCAGTCTTCCTTCTCTTCTAGTATGCCTGATCTTATTAAAATTTCCAAATTACATTTTTAACAAAAGGCAGTTTATAAAAAGAATCTATGTGCCATTTCACAAGTAAAGAGCAATTTAAAAACCATTGTAATAAGGACAGTCTTTTAAACTTTCTTCAAGGCATCTACAAGTAATTTAATTGTAGCATGTGCAAAGAATTTCTAATGAGATAAATTAACATATATTTATTTTTAATTTTTCCACTTTCCACCCATCCCCAAGGGATTTTTTAAAGGCTTATTGCTTAGCAAGAACAGCTAAGAAAACAAATATCTCTCAGAATTAACAAGTATCACTGCTCACTCATCTGAAGAATTGATTACTCTGCCTTTGCCAAAACTGTAGAGAGGGGCAAAACTGGTCTCACTCCCACTGCTCATTTGCACTGAACTGTTTATTGATCCTTCTTTTTCTGTTTTATTTTCCCACAAGTACTCCCATTTTCTTTTATCAGCATAATCCTCCTATGGAAATATTTCACCTCTGTATAATGTTGATAGCCATAATACCCACTGGCATTTTTGAAGAGCTGACCAGAAAGAGGACTAGAAATTATAAGCAGTTCACAGGAAGTAGAATTGTCAGAAACAACCAACCGTCCTATTCAATTGCTGCTTTGGTTTAATCTGGTTTTTGCCATTCAGAGGCACAGTCATCAAGGCAGAGCAGTAGGAACCTCTAAAATTTCCTGTCTCTTCCATGTGGGCTGGGGAGCAGAAGGGAACCCTGGTTTATAGCCCAGATCTGATGACTTTTCTGGGAAACTTCAAATTATTTGTGGTTGAAACAAATTATTCTCTAGGTATAGATAGTGCTTTTGTTTGGGAGCACTGGGAGGAAAAACTCGGAACAGATGATATGTATGTGTATGAAGTGTTTAAGGTCAGGCTGGATGAGGCTTTGAGCAACCTGCTCTAGTGGGAGATGTCCCTGCCCATAGCAGGGGGTTGGAACTCCATGATCTTGAAGGTCCCTTCCAACTCTAACCACTCTATGATAGAGAGAGGGGCAGTATATATGGAATATGTTTTCCCAAATCTAAAAGGATTAGTTTCTCCAAACTTTAATCATAAGGTGATTGAGAACATTGCAGGCTGAAAATTCCCTTTACCTGGAAAATGAGCACCAAGTAATTAAAAAGTTGCTAAGAATTTAGTTATCGGGTCCCATGTTACTTAATATCAGTAAAGCAATGATCAGACTGCGTAGGCACATTAAATATCAGAACATCTGGAGGATAAGGACATAAAAACCCTTCACATTGGTACCAGATTTGGCCTAAACTAGTAGTTGTCTAAAAGAGGCCTAGGTGCATCAAATAAACATCAGATCTCACAAGATCTGATTGAATGAGTCAAATCTCTACCCATCAAATCTGTCAGACCAACTCAGGGCAGATACTTACCAAAACTCTACCAAGGTAGAGATGCACGAGGTCTATGTTCTATGTCAAGGAAGCACAATCAAAAAAAAAACAAAACAAAAAAACCCAGATAATACATGTGGAAGGACACTTGCCTACTAATTTCAAAAGGTGAAATGAGGACTTTGAAGAATCATATACATTTATCAGAAACTCAGCCTATCTTTAGTAATCAGATTAAATCTTATTTGGAAGCAGTGCAGCTCTTAACTGTGTGCAGCAACCAGCTGAAGGCGAGGTTCCTCTGCCAAAGCTGATTAAATCACAATGCTTTTTCAAACAAAATAGCAAGTGATACGGCAATTGCATATGAAAATGAATGCAGTCACTGTGCTGATAGCATTACCTACAACCGTGATTCAGAGGAATCATGAGATTATTTCTGAGAAAGGTGTATATGTAGGGAAAATATTCTGCAAGGCTAAAAATGGACCCAAGTTGGGAGTAGATAATTTATTTGAAAAGAAGCATAAGCTAAAAGTAAAATCAGTTTTAGCATTCTAGATGTGAGTATGAGTACTGTGTTGTGTTTCTGTTCCTTGGCAAGGGAATATAAGCGATGGAAATCAAGAGACAAATCCCTGCCTTTTCCGTGAAAGTTCAATATGGAAATTAGAAGCAGGAGAATACCAGGTAGTGTAGGCTTGTAAGCACAGCCAAGAAGTCATGATAATGATTACTTCAACCACCTTAAATGACACAGGTATCTAAAGCAGGTAAGAACAAGTCCAATTTTGAAATTTTAAAATAAGAAACGTTACACCTTTCTGACACAATTGTCATTAGACTGCTAAATTTAGAACTTTCAGGTAGATGGGTTACTTTTAGAACTTCTCTAAACAAAATTACTGATCAAAAAAGAATCATCTTGGTTGAAATGTTGGTCTCCTTTGACCTCGAGTGGGAGAAGATGAAACCATATCTGCTATTTGGTGTATTTCAAATGGTTATTTAGAGATGGGCTGGAGACAGAAAGTCTCGCAGTCAGTCTCTTCTCGCAGTCAGTCTCTTCTCTTGCTGCTTCTCCCTCCTTTTACATATAGATATGCATACGTGTGTATATGTGTGTATATATATACATATATGCATATGTGTGTATATATAAATATATATATGCAGATCCAGCAACATCAGCTTCACTCCAGAACAACTGTTTCAGACCACACTTCCTGTGCTAGGGTCTCCTGCATCACTCAGAACTTCCATCCTAGCAGTTTCCCAGATGAACATACCAATGGATATCCAAGATAGGCAGTCACATATCAGCAAGCTGACTTTACATGTTCTCTGCACCTTTTCCCCAGTCTAAAATAGTCTCCCACAACCAGAGACTTAAATCAGGATAGTGGCCCATGCATTCCACTTCAGCATCAAGCACCCTAGTAATAGAAACAGCATATTTCTACTGTATCTAGGAGGCTGAACCAACTAACGTCTGTAGAGAGCCAGCCTGTTCAGATGCTTGTGGAGCTGAGAATGAAACAGTGATCAGTTAGTCAGTGCTGTCAATGAGGAGGGTCTTTTAGGCATGTCAAACAGAAAACCCTCAAGATGTGGTGCATTTTTAACTTTGAAAGCCAGGAGACATAAGTATATTGGGGTTCATGAAGTGCTGTGATGCCTTCACTGGGGATTTGGAAGTCATCATTCTGGAACTCTATCTACTACTCTATCTACTAACTCCACTCTGCTGTGAGAGTTAGGATAGGATTTGGTCATTGCCTTGAGCATAAATGATTTAGTACCTACAGTGGGGATCTTTTGCCCAATTTCTCCTATTGTACAAAGAAATAATAGGCCTTTCTTAATGCACCTCAGCTTTGTGACAAGGAAATGTTAGAGGCAGTGATACAAACAGATTTTGTGATAAGTGGAGGTAAATACACTGACACTAATGTTGCAGAAATCCTGAAAATAGCTTTCTTATACACTTAAAAGATGTCAGAAAGCACTGTTGAACTAAGAGGCACCTAAAAGGAAAGGTAGGATGCTCAATATACGGATCCATAGTATTACGTGGCACAATACATTTCTTAGGTTCCCAAACAGGATTTAAGACTCAGCTTCTGTGTAGTGGGCAACAAATGTTCTCCCAATCACAGAGGACGATGAAGAGCAGAGATCTCTGTTGCAGTTCAAGAAGGACAAGTTATCAGCCAGGGGTCACAGTACTGTCAGTATTATGTACAGTTACTAGTCTGAGCAGTAATGGACAGGAATGGTTTGAACGTATCACCCGAACGAGAAGAAAACCATAGTGGTCTGAAAGGAACAACTAAAGAACCTCTGGTAACACAGAGATTTACCCAGAGCAAAAACCCCTAGAGGCACCCTCTGTATTCAAAAAAAGCTGAAGGTTACTTTATTATCAGAACATCCCTGGGGTTAGTGGAATCTCTCAGGTGCAAGCAAGAAAGAAAGAACATAGTCTCTTCACTTTCCTGGTGTTTCAAAGTGCAAACATCAAAGGAGAACAGCACCCAAAAAGGATAGAGTATGGGAAAAGCAACAGAGCTAAAAGTTGAAAAGAGGTTGGTAGAAACCAGAGGGCTGAATCTGACAGATTGCTGTTTCTTAGGCATATTCCTTTGTAGCCAAAACTCAGTGAAAGCTCTTAAGATTACCTGTATAGAGTGAATATTTTCTGAATTTCAAAGACATTCTATGCTATTTTGTGTGTCTGTCTTGAGGAATGGCTGAAATAAATTCAGTATGATTAAATGTAATTAGGTGTTTATTGTCCTTTTCTCAAAGGGGTAATTTATTTCCAATTATTCCAAAAGATATACAAGCTCTAGTTGATTATCTTTAGGAAAACCTTTTGCAACTAAACCTAACACTAAGGAAAAAATACATATGTTCTTTCTCTTTTTTTATAGAGTGGAAAAGAATTGTCCAAATTTTTTTGTTTATACTTGATTTTTTTTCCAACTTGTCCTACCTTGCTAAACTGGATGCAGCTAAATGGGGAAATTAGTACCACCAGTGGATCCCAGTTTGGTCTCCCAGGCAATACGAGTAGTATTTGGCATGAAGCTACCTATTGCCAGAGTTGTCTTTTATTATCCTTTAACTATACCACCTAGCCTAATTGGTGTCTTGTTTTGGTCCAGTGATTTTGTCACTACCGCAGCAATTAGGAGTAGCAACAGTAATGATATTGACCCCCCAGACAGGGAGATACAGATTGATGATCTTTGTGACAGGGGGGCAGGGGGTACTGTTGATGTCAATCTAATTAATGATTGCACTGGCTGTTTACAAACACCTGTGGACATCGATGTCCACAAGTGACATCAATCATCACAACTGATTACTTAATCTTATTGAAATCAGGAAACCTCACATATCTCACGAGTTTTAAAGGTTTAAAATTATTTACCTACTGTGTGCATAGTTCTCAGCAAAGTTTCTGGTCCACAGTCTTCATCTATTTCGTTTGTTATTACAGTAACGTCGTATGACCAGTATTAGTTAAATAAGATTCTTTGCATCCTTCTATGTGATAAGACTCTTTATAAAGACAAAGTGAAATCAAGATGTTATGTCTTGGGTGACTCTAAACTTTAGAGAGTGTCCAGAGATGTTCGTATGACTTGAACTTATGCGTATGTCACAGACTTGTCAACTATTATTGATTTGCAATGCCACCATCCCGCTGCATGCCTTCTTTGGTTGTCCCTAAGATGGCAGTTGACTGTGAGCTGTTTCCAGCATCAGGATTGAGATCACTTTTCCCTTCATGGTTCAGTTCTGCTCCACTCATATTCTGACTGGTTATGAAACATTGAGCCCAAAGCTTGGAAATGTCTGCCACAGCCTGGCACTGGTTGAAAGATCAGCCTCTACTGAATGTCTCACCACTTACATTGGGGTTGAGCTCAAGTGAGAGTGTGTCTCACTCCAGTGTGCAGTTCCAGGCCACTTTGCTAGCAAAACCTTCTCACAATACCCTGTATCAAAACCGCAACACATAAGGGACAAGGGAATAAAAGTATTTCATCTGTAGGAGGTGTATAGCAATATTTATAATCAAAGATTTTATTGTTTTAACAATGACAGATACAATAAATCTGGTAGGCAAACTTACTGCATTTGGGAAAGAACCCAGAGCGGAATTTAGAGATTAAGTTCTATATAAAATATATGGGGAAGTAGTGATGGTGAATTACATGCCTGATTATTCATTTTTATTTTGGTAAAATGTATTTGTGGCAAGGTGTTTATTACTCTTTAAGTAATATGATATAGGTGCTATTACTGTATGAGAGAGATTAAATTGACAAAAAATGCATTCTTGTAACAGTTGCATAGAGCATTATTTGCATACAGAACCATAAGCAATATTGCTTACGCTTCAGTTTTATTCTGAACTCATTTATAGGGTGATTCATTTTCAACTTAGCTCACTGTTCCACTTCATTAATAGCAAAAAGAAAGATGACATCAGAAAAAGAATATATTTTTGTCTGACAAATGAGAGCTTCCTACAGCCTGTTAACAAAGACTGCACAGAAATCCCCAGCCTCATTTTTCTTTCAGTTTAATCACACTTAAGATGCATCTTATGTTCTCTTGCCTCCGGTGTGATTTGACTGGAGTAGTGATGGATGATAACAAGACAAATTTTGTGAAGTTGAGAGTCACCCCATACCACAAAAGACACCAAATGCACTTAGTAAGCTGGCACCTACAGAGACTCTTCAGACACACAGAAACAAAACAACCTGCAGTGTCATCCAGTTTTCAAACGTGAGAGATCTGCAAGTGATTTTGTAAAAAAAATTATTTCCTGTGCCTATATGTATAAAAATATGTTTGTACACATACAGATTTTGAGAAACTACTCATAAATATTTTACATATTTTTATCTATCACAAGAATATTTTTAATTCATAAAAATACTTGAATTTTTTTAATAGAAACAGAATAATTAGACTATTAGGTAGACTACAGGTTATTAAAAATTGTTTTTTTAGTTGGCTATTGTGTATTAAGGACAGGAAACCTAGAGTGGAACTCAGCTGATATTCAAGTTGTCTTGTTGAAAATCACATTTTGTGATGTCAGCATGAGAGTTCCTGCCAGCACTGTCTTGAAGTCCTGTTAGGAAGCGAACAGTAAGACACTGGATGAAAGAAGTTTGATGGGACGGCAGTGAGCCATTAGTAGGTGGTCTATTACAGATGATCTGAGAGGATATCAGAAGTATGCTACCACGGGTGGAGCCAGACAAATTTCTCAAGGGTGTAATTTCAGGTACTCAGCAGATGTTCTCTTTCATTTGAAAACATCTCACAGAGATGATGGAGATAATCTTATATCTTCATGAGCCTTAACATGCCTTGCAGTCTGATAATTGGTATCCCTTTCTTATATGCTCTTCCAGTTTAATAGAAGAAGCACAAAGACCTTTCCTTTCCTTTCCATTCCTGTTTCTATTGAGACTTGGAGCCCTTTCTTCTCACTCAGATTGGAATAAAGATTATGGGGCAGATCTGAGGACGCTGGGCTGCACTATTTTCAAAATAGAGATCACCTACTACACCAAAAAAGTTCAGATATAGATAGAAATTATGGTGAGTATTTTCTCTTGATATAGCCCATGAAACAAATCTGATCTGCAGGTTGGCTGCAATGAGAGATCAAGAGATCTGGATGTGCTGAATCCCCTCCATGATAATGCCCAAGATAACGCAAAAATGCTGGATAATGCCTTCAATATATCTACACTTTGGGACTCGCAAAGCTCCTTTTGAAAAAAGTTGTGCTTGCCTCCATAGTCCCTGCACCAAGGATGCTCTTTATCAGTCAGAAGTCAGGGCCATTTCACAACTTTACAAAAAAGCAAGGAAAAGACAAAATTTCCATGCTAAACATATGAATTTTACCAGTTGGTTCCTCAATGCCGATGCTATCAAACTTCTCAGTTTACCTCTTCCAAATCATCCCCAGATGTGGGTGGGTCTAACAGGCTCGGCTGTGATATGCCAGAAAAAAGGATTGTTATATTTAACAGTCCCTTCGCTTTTGCACATAGTGGATGATAAATTGCATAAAAACGTCCAGCTGGTCTCTGCACTTGTGTTAATAGACTTTCATCAGACACTTTATGGTCTAAAAGATAATCCCAGTTTGGAATTCGTTAGCTTGGGAAATATTTTACTGGCAGATGAATAATGTTTGCAGACTCTTGAAAGTCACAGATCTGGGATTACATCCTGATTTCATTCCCACTAGAGAGCCTGATGTCTCACTGCTGCAGGAGGTAGAAGTAACTCCAGAGAAAACATTTACATCCAGTTCTTGCACGTGTACGCACAAGTTTGATTACTTTTCTGCACCAGATTTGAATAACAGAGAGTTAAATTTACTTCTGTTCTTTTTTCTGGTTTACCTGCATTTTCCCAGAGAAATTTTTTCCTGTTTAGTAAAACTATGATTTGGAGTGTAGTAAGTCCCCAAACATGCATTGAAAAATCTCCAAGAAACATAAAACAAAGAACAACGTTAAGATACAGCTCCAATGCATTTTAAGATACCAGAAGCTTTGCCTCCAGCTCCTGACGGTGGTGGTCTGACTGGTTTCAAACCACACAACTGACAGGAATGTTTGGTCCAGGGGACCACACTGAACCTACTCAGAACCAAAACTGGCCAAAAAAATGTGCTGCATTGGTTCAGGGACCCAAACACTGACTGCTTTGATATACCGCTCTGTTCCCTCTGTGCCCAATTACTTGCTCATAAATGAATGAGAGAGGAGAAATTCCTTCAGGAAACATTGAGAGCCTATTTTTCACTGTATAAACCATAATTTAAAGCTGGATGGATGGGTAGAAACGTGGACTGCCAACACATTTTAAAAGCAGAAGAGGACTCAGCCCCTCTTTGGGTGCAGGAGCTGCATATTGGTGACCACATCATATGCTATCGGGGAAAGATTTGCTCCAGTCCCTGCAAATAAGTAAGGCTGGGGCAGAAGTTGATATATATGTGTCTGTATGTTTAAGTATTATATACAAACATACACACATTTGCGTATGTATGTATAAATATATAGAAATATTTTAATGTGCTTATCTACAAGGATACATGCATAATGTGTATGCATCATAGGTATAGAAGATACTTAAATTCCTGCTATTTTAGGAAATTTTTGTAGAGAACAAGCTCATTTCTAGCAACAGGAAAAAGAAGTTAACTTCAATGATACGTCTGAATCAGCTTTACTTATTCTTTGACTTTGATATGGTTCCTTCAATTGCTGTTTAATTTTCTGTTGTAAAGTTGCTGATTCTTTACATCAGCTCATCCTAAAGGGAAAGAATAGCAATGAGCAGTGAGCTGGTCTGTTCCCTACCAAAGGGAAAAGCTGTCAGAAAGCTCTACTTCAGGTGAAATAAAAGAGAATCTATATCCTGTGATATGATTTACCATTCATATCTTTCTTGGTTGGTTAATACGTGTTATTTTCTACGCCCCTAAAATGTCTGCTAAATCTTGCAGTCTCACTTCTGGAGGCATTTGGAAGTATTTGAAACTTTCCAGCTTCCTGTGTTGCATTCTGGATTGCACAGTGTGCTTCTTTAATCTTTGAAAGGGACTTTGACTGCAAGCTAGGAAAATATAGTAGAGAATATCCATGAAACTGAAAGACAATAACAATTTTTTTCTGTAACTTTTCTTCTACCTACAGAAACTCAAGTTCATTCAGCTATATATCATGTATTTTTTGCCCCAAAACTTTTTAAATATTTTGTCCCAGTCCTTCAGCACTGCAGAAAAGGTATTGCTTATTAGATACTTAACGTGATGTTTTCATTATTCTTAAGAGAAATAGAAGTTAAATGGTTCTACAAATTCAGTGAAAACCAAATCCAGAAATTTGGATATTACATATTCTTACAGTATAATCCCTACATTTTTGTATAAATCATGATATATGTAAATTACTACTTGAATTTTGTTTAGAAGTTAAGTTCAAATAAATGGACTCCCTATAACGGCATTTTAAGACTGCAAACCCATTTCATTTACATCCATAATATTTTGTTATGTTTTCTTTGAAAACCTTCTGTGTTAAAACCCAGTACTACAACCGAGGGTAGCTGTCTGCAAAATTTCAGCATCCTAAATTCTCTTCTGTAGCCCTGCAACTCTGTAGAGTGACTCCAAAAATACTATTGAGTCAGAACTCTCCGTTCAAACCAACAGGGATTGAAGAAACATATATCCAAGTAATAAGATTTTCTGGATTTAGAACCAAAAGTAAAAAAGCAATCTCAATAAATCATTTCATTTTCTAATTACATTCTAGAATAGATTTTCATTAAACATGTAATGTATTTGATCTCTCATTTTTATTTAATCAACAATTTTTCCTGAAAGTTTCCTAGTGCTAGACTTTGCAAGAAATGTAATGACTCACAGCATTTGTTTACTCCTCTTTTTTAGGGAGAAGAAAATAGTTATAGGGCCTGTAATTATTGAGAAATATCCACAATTTCCCTTCCCTTCACTTCTAAAGCAATACAATCAAATGTCTGCTTACTTTGCAATTATTGTAGCAACCTCTACATGCTTTGTATTATTTATTCAATTCCACAGTCAATGTTTTATTTAAGAACAGAATAATTACATGCCTGTTCAATAATGAACTGCACCTAAGTAAATGCTTTTAATGTATCATTTCATAATTCAGAAAACAAGTACAGGAAACTCCTTCAATTTCAACTGCTAGCTTTCTTTTAAAGTGCATTTACAAAGGGAGAATTCTAGAAAAGTAGAGATCATGTTTCTCATTGCTGTAAATTACTTAACACTTATTAAGTCACTGGGACCGCACAAGCTGAATAATTAGTGTTAGGTCTTTCACAGCACACCGCAGGCAGGTATGTTTGTATAAAACAGAGGGGAGGGAATAAACCGAACTGTTCACTCAGCTGCTCACTGTGACTCTTTTTATGACCGTGTATCAATTGTGTGTGTCCTACAGAAGTCCTGGGACCACGAATCCACAACGGGCACTCCTCTCTGTGAAATGATGCCATTTACATACAAGATGTTTGACCTCCTGAGTCATAAGGTATGATACCTTTCTCTTTAGATTTGACCTCTGGTTTCCAGACATGAATAATGTCTGATGAAATCCTTTGGGCCTATATTTCTTATGAAGGTGTGAAAAGAGAAAGAAGAGCAGGAAATTAACAGAGCTGAGATGCTTCAAGTAACTTCAGTAATTTTTGGACCAAAATAAGCTATTTGTGCCAAGTCTAGGTCTGGAGACTCTACATCCATTCCAGAGGAGGAGAAAACAAATTTTCCACCTCCATACAAAATACTGATTTAGTGAGTTGTTGCTTTTAGCCATATTCCATTTCAGTGGATGTCCAGTTGCTTTTTATGATACATAGCTACTGCTAGCCCTTGAAGCTGGCTGAAAAGATTTCAGAAGTCTACCGAGAGATAATTCACTCAATGGGAGTTACTAACCAGAAAACTCATCTCTAGTGTTTACTTGAGCTGCTTCTGAAAGTCTAAATCAATTTCCTTTCCTGATTAATACCAGACATTATCTGAGTGCACATCTTGCAATTTCAATGTATAATGTTCATGCATGCAACTATGCCACTGTCAAACTGATAAACAACACGAATCCATTCTAATTTACAGAAAGAAACAGGAAAAGCATCTTTGTGGCACTGCGGCACAAGCAGGTCAAGTTTGTTGCACAAACGGAATTTAAGGTGGTATTTTAACATGGTATCAGAAACATGCTGTTCTCACTAAAATTATACTATCTGTTGGGAATAAAAATCAACTAAATAAATAATACACCCCAGATGATATGAATCCAAAAGGAAATAATGAAGCTCCACTGATCAAAGATGAAAAAATCTTAAAAGGAAAGAATTTAGGGTTTTTTAAATGAGATTATGACTATGTATAGTTTTGGAGTCAGCATTTACTGCTGATAATATTTAATAGATTTTTTTTGTAATTAGTATTTTTTTACTTTAAAAAAAAAAATCCACAAAATTTTTCCAAACAGCTAGCTTACCAACCACACAAAACTTGAGATGTTATTATTTAATGAGAATTATGTATTCAGTGGCATAATACTGCTTGTGAAATGCATGATGGTGGTTTTCCACGTGGGAGAAGACATCTTAGCCACAGAGCTCCCATACCAAGGAACTTTCTGGCTATGAGTACTGATTCAGATGTGAGGTTGTAACACACAACAACACGAAGTTTGTTTAAGACACGCATGCCATAGCACTTCACACCATCCTGTGACTCTACGAAACTGCCATATTCTCTAATCAGAAGCTGAAAGTGGTTTTGGAAACACTGCTTTGAGTTTCATTCACCTGAGGTGTATCATAATGTTCCCAACATGGGATTTGTTATGAAGGCCATTAGCACTATCTATTAATTATCTATCAAACTATCAATTACGCAAAGTAGAGTTAACCTGTGAAGATAGGCTTAAACACCACTAATATTGTGAACTCTGCTACTCACATGAAGAATTTACCTTACGGATGAGTATCTGAATGGGAATGTCCAGACATACTTTGTACTTTGCCTCCCTCAGGTTAGATACAGGTGTAGTCATGCACACTGACTGTTAGTTCCACCAAGTTTAGCTCTTCCTTAATATAATAAGAATGATCTGAGACTGAACAATATTCAGCAGTATCAAGACCAAAATCAACATGCCAAAATTTGCTGTGAAGTTAATTCTTCGCATCACAGGTAGATGCCATCTCACAGCAAAACCTCAGAGACCAGCTTGTGTAGAATACTGTCACTAGCTTTTCATGCAGATTTTAACCTCTGAGATGTATTAAATCTATCTTCTGAAGACAACCAATTTCTACCATAATTCATGTATAGTCATGATGGAAAATGACGCTGTAAACTGTGTGTATGTCATCACTGCATAAGAAATAACACTGAACTATCATTAACACGCATGAACAGTATCTCGGACTTTGAGCCTCCCTTAGCCAGTCATTCACTCCCACACAATACCCTCTGTACTGAGTCACCTATTCACATAAAAACTACATTAAAAATGGCAGTGAGTCACAGTGTACAGTCAGATTATTGCCTTTCTAGATCAGTTTTATGTATATTAAAGTTATATTTTTAATTCGTTTATATAAAACATATAATTATTGTATATAATTATATATATTTGTATATACTTCTGTTATGTTAATATGTTTAGGCAAAGTTCTTATTCAATCAGTGACTATGTTCTAATTGTATCCTATCAGTGGACATCTGGCACAAATACCATGTTGTATGGCTTTTTCTTTATTCCTGATTTCTGCTAGAAGAACCACCAAGTTTGCAGTGCTAAACATGTCCCATAACTGAGGAGGAGGGAGTATTTATTGCTCGGTAATAGAGTATACCAAGCACAGAACAGGCAGTCTCTGTGTCAAAGAGACTACAGTCTGAACAGACCTCTGAATTGTGTAATTATGTGATTATTTTTGGCAAGCCACAATACTGAAAGAAACTAGCTGCTAGTTATCTACTGGAAGAGATCAACTGGTGTTGACTTAAATCTTTCCCAAACAGATGTTATTTCTTCTTTTTTTTCAATTAACATTTTCCTGATTTTTTTGCAGTCTAGTAGACAATACCTGTAAAGCATTTACTCTATCCCCAAGATGCCAGATTCAAGACCTCTATTTTTACCTCTTTCTCCGAAATGCTTTTGGATTTAGTTGCAATAGTGTTATTACTCCAAATCCAGAAATGGCTTTAGCTTTAAAAAAGATTACAGAAAGATAAACTTCAAGCTGAGTGAAATCATACTGCCAGGGGTCATGACTGTAACCAAGTCCTTAATCTCAACCAATCAACTACTTTACAGTCATAATTAATGGTGCAATGGGTGAGGAAAAGGAACAGTAAAAAAAAAGGAATAAATAAATAAGAACTATATGTGCAATGAAACAGATATCCTAAAGGCAATTTAACCATATACTATATGTTATATAGAGAAGCAATGAAGCATGCTCTGTTTAAATATACATTAGGTAAGAAAAAGCTCCATGGAACGTTAAAGTTTCAGAGATGCTACAGTTTATGGGGAACTGATGATAGAAGAACCCTGTCTTCGATTTCTTGAATGACACATGAAAGACGCTAATGATGTTATTCTGTGGCAATATGACCCAAAACAATAAATTGTTGAGTTACCATCCCCAGATGCTTCGTTCTTGATAGGACAGATTAAGCATCCAGGCCAGAGATAACAATCAAGAGTTAGAATCATAGAATGGATAGAGTTGGAAGGGGCCTTAAAGATCATTGAGTTTCAATCCTTCTGCCATGGGCAGGGACACCTCCTACTAGACCAAGTTGCTCAAAGCCCCATCCAGCCTGGCTTTGAACACTTCCAGTTGTGTTATTGGCATTCTTTATATTTTAAATAGAGGCACAATTCCCCACAGACCTCTTCTCATACTTATGGGGAAATCCCAGTGAAAGTTTTTCAGATGGTTTCCATTAATACTAGCACAGGGGAGCAGGTGTCTGTTTGCCACGCTTGTCGCATTATCTTTGTAGCACAAAGCTCCTGTGATAGATGCGTCATAACGTTTTCCCATCTGAGCAAGGTCTGCCCAATTGCTCAGCATACTTCGCGCAAAACCTCCTTGTCAGACGACAAGGCAGCCTCCACACTATTTTCTCTAAACAAGAAGTTACGTGCCAGAGCACAATTGCTAGATGTAACTGCAGCAATGAAATACGCTCCTAGGAGTTTCCACGACAAACGTTTAGATCAGGAGTAACTGACTGTGCTCATTAGGCATCAGGAGGCAGTTAGCAATGATATGCAGCTCTGTAGGTATGAAACAGATGCAACATTTAGTAAGGAGCAGAGTGAGACAACACATTAAAAGAGAGTACAAACCATCTTAAGATAAACACGCTCCACTTTCAAAGAGCTGCACAGAATTTTAATCAGGCAGTACCTCCGCAGTGGGATCATGTGGTAAGGAGCCATTTGACAGTCTCTAGGAAGAGGCAGAAGTGTTTTTAAGTGGTTTTTTTATGTTTGTTTGTTTGGTTGGTTTTTTTCAGTGATCACTGTCTTTTACTGCATCTATTGGGATCTGAGTGGAGAAATTTTTGACTAATATAGAAAAGAACTCAATGAATTTATGAGTCAGAGAGATTATAAAACTATTGCTGGAAAAGTGTTGGGTCTGGAAAGTAAATTATGGGAACTGTTGTAAACAGGAGGCTTCATACTGAGATTACGACGGATTTTTGAGTTTTGACATCTCTGTTTCTCTCTGCTGTTGCAATCAGCCAACAACACTTCCATTTTCTCAAGTCCTTTCTTGTCTTTTCAGCAGAGTCCTGACATCAGGGTGATCGGTACTGACGGTACCTTGGGCCTGAGAAGAGGCCAGCTCTGAGCCTGGTCTCCCAAAAGCAGTCCCTGGTCCGCATTTTCCCTCTTTGTCTCCCTCCATGCCCTCTACCCGATTGCTGATGGAGCCTCCACCCAGCAGTCAGCAAGAGAACCTTACTATCCTCACCAGCACGTTGGCAGGGGCTCTGCTCAGTATGGCAAGGGTAAGGCTCTTCCAAACATAGAAAGTTATTTTCCTTCCTTAGTTCGAGGTCCTTTTCTGGCTGCAATGACACGGAGTAATAGTGTCGCTGCATCACTTTTACACAAGGAGCCAAGTGGCTGCTCTACATAGCAGTGGGCTTTACAAGGTCTCTGCAGAAGGATGTTGTCTCCTCATAGTTAAAATGAAGTGACCAGCCGAATTTAAGAGAGAAAGAAGAAGTGTAGAGGAAATAATAATCTTATGGGTTATGTCAGAACTTCATGTATTCCTAATGCAACTCTTTTAGCCTAAATTAATCCTTATATTGTAAGATACATTAAGAACGTAGAATTCTATCAAGGGAAAATCTAGCCATGGGGACTTCAGGTATGTCACTCTGTCTGTGGACTAGTAACTGATATGATTTTTAATTAGCTATTTCTCTGCTCTCCTCTCAGCTGGGAATAGAAGTAGTTGGTAAATTAATCTTCTCTTTAACAAACAAAGTTCTTGTGGTAGGATTGTAGTTTCTTTTTCTGTTAAGGTCTCCATACAACCTCTATTGTTTTTCACTGTTCGTATACATACAACCTACAACTGTGCCTACTGTTTCGTTTCAAGTCCTATTTAGGAAATATTACTTTCAAATGTAGTTGACTTTACTGGATTATAAGAATAATGGAGTCTTTTGTTTTGGCCTCTATAGGAACTGTTTTAGTTGAAAAACATTTCTGCTATCAACGTTCTCTGAGATTACTTGTGTGAAGATTTCAAAAATAAGATGCTCAAAAGCTTTAAAAGACAGCCTTTTACTCAATCAGTAAAGGAATGGAACTATACTTTTTTCTTTACCATTGATAAAGGAAGATTTAATTAAACCTCTGCAACTCTTGTGAAGGAAGATTTTCACTTCAATTCCTGTGTAATGTGCTTCAGAAGAATTGGGATAATAGTTACTATAATAGTCTCAGGGCCACAATATACTATCAGGTATTTTATTTCCTGACTAAGAATAAGTACAACACTCTTTAAGTGGCTGGAAAATGTCATCGACAGTCAACAATACATGAGAAAAATATAGTGGAGAGTTCCAAACACTTTACCTACTTTTGGTATTACTGGGCTCAAGCTGTAGAAGCTTTTGACTAAATCAAAAGATTTAATATTTGGATATCAAAGCATCCACTGATGTGAGCCTGTCGCTGTGCTAGGCAGCCAGAGTATTTCTGAGCGCATTACTGTATGAACTTTTCCATTCAATAGGGAAAAACCATTCAAAAATTTAAGGTTTCTAGCTGAGTCTGAGAAGTTAAATTCCCACTGAATTTCAATAGGACCTCGGTGCCAAATTCTTTAACTTCTTTTCCTCATTTCCTTGTTTAAAGTGATGATAAGTTTTAGTACTTGTACTCTCATTTGTTTCCAGTCTGATATTAAGGAGTGGGGTTTTTTTCAAGGTACTCATAACTGTAGGCAAGTCCTTGTGATATTTCCCAGGCTTTGGTCAATAATCAGTATTCTACTGCTACACGCTATGTATAAACAAGGCAGCTCTTTATTTTTAGGTCGTAACACTTGAGTGTTACAGCTGAAACATCAGTAGTTCATAGGGGAAAAATAGCCTTGCTGGTGGATTTAACATTAGTTCAGGGTAACTTGGATCAATGGTATCTTTACACAGGACAAAACACCAGATGGATATTGTTACTGATTGCATAGTGCAGTTAAGTTTACTTCAGGAGAAGCAAATTGCCATCAGTCTCAGTTAAGCCAAAGTGCATGCATTTCAACGTACTTGAACATCCATGGCAATTTATCTGTGTTCTGGAGTACTGATAATCCAATGTCTGTTTATTATGTTCTATGAATAAAACTGAGAAATAGATTCAACCCACCCTAAAAAAGTCATCCAAGGGACACGCTAAGATATTTTTATTAATACTCATCAAAATCTACAGTGCCCTAATGCTTCAGAAGTTTATTGAGAAGTAGAATAAAATACACAATGTTCACACACAAACTTCCTCAAAATAAACACTGGCAATACCTTGGCTCACTTTTATATATTTAAGATGTTACACATAAGAAAAAAAGATTTGCTTTACACAGTCATTCTTCAGAACTCCTGTATTGGTATCTACATTAACATCAAAACCTCGAAGAATATTTATCACCAGCTATTTCATCTCAGCATCTCTATTTCTTTTGAAATGATATAGAAATGCTCCACGGGTAGAGTAACAGAAAGGTATTACCAATGTAATATAAGCAATGCAATATGAACAGTCATTTAAGCTACATTTAGATATTATATTTTTCCTTTCCAGCTACAAAAAATACTGCAGAAAACATTAAGTACTTCTAAATTATTACTGTTCTCCTCTGCATCGTTCTAAATATGATGAAGAACAGGCTTTCAAGGAGACTGTCTGAAATATCTCAGTTTAATCAAAGCTCCAGAAAGCTGTTTGTGCTAAGTTCCTTT
>VXBW01006447.1:436794-506098 GCA_013400375.1 Thinocorus orbignyianus
TTCTTTTTTTTTTCTTTTTTTTTTTTGTTATTTACACGTACTCGTTGTATTTTAT
Source organism: Thinocorus orbignyianus (assembly GCA_013400375.1). Lineage (NCBI taxonomy): Eukaryota > Metazoa > Chordata > Aves > Ciconiiformes > Thinocoridae > Thinocorus > Thinocorus orbignyianus. The sequence continues at coordinate 436,850 of VXBW01006447.1, forward strand.
TTCAGATTAGATTTTAATGCTCTTGGCACTTCAGTTTAAAAAGCTCAGGAAACAGAAAGTGCTGGAAATAAAGCAGCTACAGCGGTGAAAGAAGTTTCCTGAAGAGATCAGAACATGGAAGGATGTGCTGGTGTGGTGGGTTGACCCTGGCTGGACACCAGGTGCCCACCAAGCTGCTCTATCACTTCCCCTCCTTAACTGGACAGAGGACAGTAAATATAATGAAAGGCTGGTGGGTCAAGAGAAAGAGAGACAGAGATCACTCAGAAATTACCATCAAGGGAAAACAGACATGAGTGAGGAAATTAGTTTAATTTCTTACCAAGCGAAAACAGAGTAGGATAATGAGAAATAAAATCAGCTCAACTTCACTCCTGTTTTTTTCTATCTCTTTCCTCCCCTACAAGTGGTGCAGGGGGCGTAAGGGGTTGCAGTTAGTTCATTACATGTTGTCTGCTGCTCCTTCCTCCTCAGCGGGAGGACTCCTCACACTCTTTCCCTGCTCCAGAATATGGTCTCTCCCATGGGACATCATGCACTTCTCCAACATGAGTCCTTCCCCCAGGCTGCATTTCTTCACGGAGAAGACCATGGGGTCAAAAGTCCTGCCAACAAACTTGCTCCAGCCTGGGCTTCTCTCTCCACAGGTTCTGCCAGAAGCCGTCTCTAGCCCAGGCTTCCCACGGGGTCACAGCCTTACTGTTTCATTACTTTAAAAATTTTGGTCATCTTCTCTGACAGTAATACATCTAAAATGAAGAAACAGAATGTAATATCATTTTGCAGAACCAGTGTCCTCAGTGCAACACAAACTATCAAAATTAAATTCTCTGTGGTCAAACTCCTTTGACATAAGTGATCCAACCTGAGATGCATTAAGATCCACGCTCTCCTCCTTGCCAAGGACACTTTCCTCCTTTGTTACAGACATTTGTATTTAAAAGAGTGCAAAAAGAGTTAAAATCATATCCTTTACTCTGACTCAAGAGTAACCCATAGTGCAGAAACAGCATCTTTCTACCTATGGAGATACAGCTGCACAAATAATCACTGCTCTTGCACGGTGTGCATGGGGTCCATTCTGCACCTAACAGCAGACATGAGATGGTGTGCCAGAGCACTTGCCACAAGAAGATTTGCACAAAAGAGACACCAGTCTGGCACTGGCACTGGTCTCTGTGATGTTTTTAGATCCAGAAAGGATCCATGAACACATTTTTTACCCTCCTACTGGAAATAATGATGTAAAGCTCCCATGGAACGTAGTTTACTTTGTCTGGATACAGGCTATGAAGGAAAGACACTGAGCAGGGATAAAATACCTAATTCTTCCTTTTCTTGCAGTGTGAGCCAAATGAGAATCAGGCTTGTTGTGTTTTGAGGAAGGAACTCCCTAAAAACGAATATTCCTAATGTTTCAGGATGAAAGTGCTCACTCCACAACCATGGACAATTAAAATGAGAGTTATTAACACTTATCATTTTATTACAGATTCGGAAAATGAAGTAGTAATTAAGATAAATATAAAAATAGACAAATGCTTCAAAGTGGAAGATTCCTTTTGAGTAAAGCACACACACGAAAAAGAAAAGTGCTGGTTCAGACTAACACCATGAATACATAGGCAAGCACTTGACTTTTAGACATCTACAGTACACAGCAGATTTATTGCTTGAAAGGAGAAAAAAAGGCAGAGTATCTGAACAAGAAATCAATAGCCAAAACATCATTTAATATAAAGGTGTGAAGTGTTTAATAAATATTTCTGATATGTACTTGGAAAGGAGTAAGAAGATGCTTTATTACATATGAATGTTGAAGTTCTTTTCATTATATTAATAATTATGGAAGGCTTTAATTGCCTATGTGGATGGTGGAGAAATAATTTAAGCTAAGGATGCCCAGGCGTGTTACCCACAGTAGAAAAAGCATTGACTGAGGACACAGTTTGCTGATGCTTACATTTAGTAAAGTCTGGAATATTGGGCTAGTTTCTGGCCAGAACTGCCAGCTTATTCAGCAGTTCAGATCCAGGTTGACCCATGAACTGCTTCCATCACGGCCAGCGTTTTTTTATGAAAGAAAAGAGGTTGCAGGCTTCCAAGCATTCATCAGGCTCCCAAGCATCCATCAGGCTCCCAAGCAGTCAGTGCTCCCAGGCAAGTACGTGCCAAATGACACGATGTGCTTCTGCCATCCTAAGGGGCCTTGCTCTCGGGGGTCACAGCTGCTGCTATGAAACTCTCGACTGAGAAAATCCAGATCCAACCCTTTCAAGCAGCTGAAGCTGGAACAACCAATACTTGTTAGCTCTATTCCAGCATCGTGCAGTCAGTATGCAAGCCTTTTGGTCTGGCCAGTAAGGCTGTAAAGTATAAAGAATTAAAATTACCTTCTGAAGAGTTAGAGAGAAAGTATATAATGAACACGGGTCAGCACAATCTTATGGAAATGAGATTTTGCCAAACAAATCTTTGGAGGACATTTCATTTGCAGTGGATAAAGACATAATAGAGGCACAACATAGGCTGAAGGAAGACATTGATCTGAGCCCTGTGCAAGTGTGATTAAAAAATGGGAAGTAGACATAGCAATCTGAAGCATAAATTTAATGGATTAAAACTTATACATTTAATGGACAACAAAATGCCATTCTCAAGGGGGTATCATTATAAAATAGATGTATTTCTAGCATTTGCAGAGTTTGATAATGGACTGAGAGCTCTCAATACCTCAGTGATGAGAGGCACATAAAAGAAATTCAACAATATTTGCAGCTGACTTAGAGCTGACAAAGTGGTAAATTCTGATAAGGAGAGAGAAATTGCTGTGAATTGTTGGGAAAATGGAACTTACTTCAGCACAGCGTTTCAGTATAGCAAATGCAAAGAAATAGAAACAGGAAATACAACAGGAAAGGTAAGGAACAGTGTTGTGTGTCCCAGAAAAGAACAAACTGCTAATATGTAGCATTACTTCTGCAAAATCAGAACTTTAATAAAATCACAGTAGAATGATGCATTTACTTGTGGTTTCCATAAGTTTAAAAAGGTGGTAGAAATGAGGCAATGTTAAGAAAAGCACAGAAAAATTAACAAAGGCTTGGAAAAAGTACTTATGTCTTTAAAATTAAAAAGAATGATGATGATATTTGGTTACAAGGTATATATTTCTTTACATGGAGAAACTACCAGTCACTAAACAGCTCCTTAATCCAGTGAAGAGCATAATAAAACCCATGACTGAAAAAAATAATTCAAACTAAAAAATTAAGCATCATTTCCTGTGACAGTGATTAAACCATGAAAATCAATTACCAAGGGTGATTTTGCAGCTTCTGTCTCTTGTTATCCTTAGACAAGGCTGCCTGTCCTTTAAGAAGAAAAATTCTAGCTAAATATAGTGGGATGAACTCAGCATGGGGGTAACTTTTGAATGTATCAGCCTCATTCAAAAATTTCAGGTAATGTCCCTTCTGCAACAAAATATGAGCATCTTAAGATATTAATTAAGGTCATTCTGCACAAAATTATTTTTTTTTGCTTTTCAGTTTGGAATTTTACCCTTTCTTTTTGGTACATCTCATCTTAGCTCCTGTCCAATCCACAAGGCATACAGTGCAGCCTTTCTTTCAATATTGTTTGTTTCACTAAGGTCTTAATGCCTGGACTGGTACTGATGCCTCCTTCTATTACTCATTTTAGTCTACTCTTGAAAGGAGAACCTGTCCTTGAAAATGCCTCCACTGAAACATTTGTGCCTGCCAGGACAACCTGGTCAGTATTTGATTACTGTGTGTTAAAGGCTGGTGAGTAGCTTGATACAACTTGCAAATGCATTTCTTGTTTTCTTACCAGTTGTCTTCTTTAGCCTGACCATTATTATGGTAGCAACCCATAGTCATAAGCTCCAGCACTGGCTACTCATTTTAATCAGTTCTAGTGTTTTTAATGCTGTCCTGGTTTGAGCAACACAGGATGCTTGGGAAAACTGCACTTTTGGAAGAGTCTAGTCTCTGAATTTGTGAAAATACTTTCTTTGTAGCCAGCCATGGTATGTGGGTTTCAAGGTTTTGGTGTTTTCAAGCTCACCAAGTGCGGGGATGAGGAGGAGCAAGTCCCAGGCACTTGACTCAGGTTGACCAACAGGCTTATTTCATTCCACAAACATGACATTCAATATAAATGAGAAAGTTTGCTGAGGAGTGGTCTCTCTGTTCCTTGGTGGTGGCAATCCAGAGGACTTCTTGTCCCAGTGCCAGATCCCTGAGCCCTCCCCTTTCCTCCTCAGCACTTGGAGTGCCCCACATTTGCTGTCCCCTGCTGGGATTGCACAGCTTCCTGCCGACAGAATGGGATAAGTATAGTCCTTGTATATTTTATATTGGCATCAGGATGAATACCGGTTCTTTAGTATTATTAATGCTAATTATTCAGTCTTATCCTACTAAATCTATTTGTATTTCAGCCCTCGTGTTTCCTCGGTTTTTCCTTGATCCCCTTTCCCAGGCAGGAATGGGTCATCAAGTGATGGAATAATTGTCTACATGACAATAAATTGCTGTGTGTTTCTCAAACCATAACAGTACCACCTGTTATCCTGCTGCTGTTTATTCTGCATGCTGGTTCTGCAACGGGGAGAGCTCTCCTTCAAAACTGTGCAAGGACATGAAGTGGAACTGCTCCATCCTAAAGCCAGAGAGTGAAGGAGGTGCTCGGGACCACTCAAATACTGAATTTCACAGCCACCACCCCACAGTGTTGGACTTTTTGTCTTAAATATATTTCCTTGTTATTACATAATATAAAACTATAACAGAGAAATCTTGTTGTTCTGTTCTAGGTATATTCAAAAATGCATCATTATTTTTTTAGTTGCTAAATGCCTTTATTTATGATTGCTTTTTGCCTATCCTGCAAACCAAGACAAAAGGGGAAATGTGAAACAGAAAATACAGAAATACAGGAGGCCCTTTGGACACTTGAAGGACAAAAAATTAATGTCACAAAAAATGGCCTTTTAAATTTTTGTTAACCAGCCGAAATGGTGATAGATATTTGTTTAACCCTACTTCTCATCATACAAGTCCTCTTTTTTTCTACCAAAATGATGCATCAGTCTGCTTTTACCTCAGAGGTTTTTTTGCTCTTCATGTACATTTGAAACAATTCCAAATCTTCTGATTCTTTTAGGAAGGTATAGTAGATTATTTCAGGTGTTTTTTTCAATATCTTCTCTTTAATTCTTCCCACAAATTCCATGCGAAAAGTTACACAGCCTGTGGTGCTTTTTTCACGTTTCAAGGGAATATCACTACAGCTTTCTGCTTTCTTTAGTAATACTGAGAGATGTTTGCATTTGATTGCTAATGTTACCTTTTTCCTTCTATTCAGCACATCTTGTTTTAGCTGTAGTTCAGACTGGAAGCTCTATTAGAACAGTGACTTTCTACGTCTCTGCTTCTCTCTTTCTTAGCACAATCAGTTGGTAAAGGTGCACCAATACAGCATAAGACATGAATGACTTGGCTGTGGCAATACATAGAATGAGGATATAATGGCTCACTGGAACATTTCATTATCTGCTTCGGTTGAGTTCAGTAGCTTAGTGACCAAATGATCTGTGACAGTGATCCAAACTGACATTGTTTTCCACAAATGGCTTTATTACTTTGCAACTCTCAGCTTATAATGTTATATATAGCTAAACTGATGGAGTAAGAAATATGTGGTTACTATTACTTTTTTTAAATTAACCTTTAAAGACGAATTGGCACAAAAAGGATAAAGCGTAAGTAGTTTTAGGTCTATTATATCTAGTTAATTAATTGGCTATTCCATACATCAGCAATGCTTTTATTTAAGAAAAAAACATGGAAATTATTATAACACTGTACATAGAAGTACAGAGTCAGCTGAAAGCTAATGAGAAGAATCCTCACCACTGCCTAGTGGCATATTCTTTATGATACCATGCTGTGTCCTAGGCTCATCGGAGCAATACTTTATGCAACCATTGCAATCTGCAAAAGATTAATTTGGTGTAACAAAAGGTCATCCTCACTTCCGTTTTCTGCCCGTGCTTTAGATAAATGCGCACAGATCCCTGCAAGGCTCAGAGAATTGCAAGCTAACACAGAAAACTGCTGCAAGATTGACATTACTCTGCCTTTTGAAATTGTAAAGTCCCCTCCTTGACACCAGGAAACATTTTGGCTGTGCTTTTGGAAGTCAAAACCTAAGCAGATGTTGCTTTCTGTACTGGGGCCAAAGATTATATTCCCAGCATACAAGGCAGACGCTTGTCAGAGGTAGTTAACAATTTTTAAGCAGAACTGGAACTTCTCAATTAGATATTGGTCAAACAGAATATCTGTTGGTAATACAATGTCAGACTATGTATTTATTTAGTTATTATTTAAAGTAAATTTGCTTAAAATCTTTTTTAAAAAACCCACCTCACTAGCTGCAGAACAATCCAATTATTAGTTTAAAACTACAGAAATTAACTGTTCCATTAAAGTGTCTGGGTCACTCAGGAAATCACGCGCATAACTTGCAATAAAATGAAAATAAATGCACTATCAGGAATTTCCTCTGTGTTAATTAAAAGATTAGAGAAAAATTGTGTGATCGTGATGAAGCATGCAAAGAAATAATTTTAACTGCCCAAAATTTAGCCAAGTCCATTTTGTGGAAGACAATCCAAAATGAAAATGAAGCAGTTTGTAGCATTCACAGATTATAAAATGCAGTGATTCTTTCAGATATTCATACAGCCAACTAAGAAAAACAACAAAAGCCTGGGTGCTACTTAGAAAAATACGTATAAATGTCTAGTTTGACTTATTCCATACACCAAATAAATTGGGATGCTGATGTGCAGATATCCACTTTGGTAACACCTAAACTGTCTGAGGTCTGGGTTCAGTATAGATATACTTGTGGAGCACCTGCTATTCTCTTATCGTATATCTGCAAGTACACAGACTCTAACGAGATGCATTTGAGCCTCTCTAGTGCTGTACCACACACTGCACAAGAAGGGAAGAGAGATAAATCTACTGCATTTGATGATTTCTACCCGATGTGAGTGTATCTTCACCGAGATGCATTTCAGACCACTTTTCTTCTCTCTTCCAGAAAGACTTCTCTTTTTTTCCAGATGCTGGAGGTGATCTGTCCAACCCCGAGCATCACACTTCTCATTGCTTGCTCCAGCATGTTGTGTTGGGACAGCTTTATTGACCTGGGGGTATAACATGCGCTTCTGTCCTGAAAATACTCTGTACAGGAAAAAAGAGGGGCAGGAGCTACACAACTATTTAAATTGAAGCTAGCCTCGACAGTGGAACAGGAATCAAGAATCCTGGTTCTTAAACAGGTATGTAAATCCAAATCTTCTAATAAAATCCTATGTATTCAGAGACTGAATGGCTGGATTCCTTGACCTACTGGCCACCCTCTTTCCTATGCGTCCTGGGATTCCATTGGCCCTTGGTAGGAGATAAAACCTATTGAGAATAGAGAGAAATTGCAGCTGTTACTGAATCTCATTCTGCCTCTCTCTCTCTTTTTTTTTTTTTTTCCTGATAGAGCAATTCTGCTAAAAATTTTTGCAAATGTAACCCAGAAGAAGCAATTCAGTCTTCACAGTTTTTCATAACAGTTGTGGGAGAATTAAAAACAAGTTAGTAGAAGCTGTCAAACAGAAGTGTGGAGCATGCCAGGAAAGCCAGGGGGCTTGGAATAGCTCCAATTTGTCTAGGACCTATTTGTACTAAAAGGTGCTCTTTAATTCCATTTTACCAGTCTGAGTAGGTTTAAAAATTAAGTAACAATGGATTTTTAAACTGCTTTGAGGAGGGGTTGTTTCACTTGGGTTTTTTTGTAGGAATCCTAACTGCCTGGCTTCTTGGAAAAAAAAGTAGGAGAAAGGAAACTTTTCTACAAATAGTACTGTACTGAAAGCTCCTAATGACTGCGATCCAAGAATTGCTTGGATCTATGAGAGCTGGAGACACAACCCAAAAAACACATCAAAATTGTGGTTTTGGCTCAGGAGATGGAGCATTTAGGGCTCCCTAAAACAGTAAGCACAGTGAATGGGCAGGTCAGGGCCATAATCTGTATGGTATGTCTGAAATAAACCATGTGGGTCTCTGGATTTGCCAATCTGCAAAAGTGAAAGGATAGATACAGAGGGGCAAGTGTGTGAGATGGAGACAGGGAGTCTGGAACAGCAGCTGAGGGTCAAAATAACTCTAAAGGGAAAGAGGCTGTCTAGAACCGTCAGGTCAAGAGTGGACCTCAATTGCTTCCTCAATTGTCCTGTTTTTCAAGCTGATGACATGCCCATAGGTCAGGATTAAAATGTTCACACTGTGCTCATGAAGAGTGCCAGAGAGCTGGTCTTTGGCAGGCCAAGCTCCACAGAAAAAGATCTCTACTCAAGTTTGTGCCAGATCATTGCTTATGTGTAAATGTGTGAATGACTGAAGAGTCTAGACTCAAGAACAAGATCAAATAGGTGCTAAGTGATAAACTTGAAGTTTCCTGGACACATAACTGAAAACCTGGTGGGTTTTCAATTGCTAGTTTTGATGACTGTGGACTTGGTGTACATTTGTGGAAAAGAACAACACCAAAAATAGAACAAGTCCCAGAGAGCAGCTATGGCAATAAGCCTTTTGGTGAATGGATTGAGTTCCATTTTAAAACAGTTGAAGATTTTGCACCTCTATACAAAAATGAAGGTTCAGCCTCTTTCTGCTGTTTTATGATATAAACTCATTGACTTTTCAGTGCCATGTAGACCAGTGGTTTTGCAAGTTACCAAATTTCTCAGCAATATTTTTATTGTCCCTAATTTTAATTTACTCTAATAGTTTTGTTTTATGAAGTAAGTTTAGAAGCATTTCAGCTGTATTTTATTGATCATTATGCTTTTTCTATTCCCTATGGAAAAAGTCATTTAACTAATTCAATTATTCAGTTTTCAATTACTCTCATGAAGATTTGCACTTTTTCCAGTTTGGATTCCTGCTGTTTGTTACCCTTTCATGCATCAGCATTTCTTTCCTCTTCTCAGGTACCAATGTAGGTTCCCAGCTTTGTGCTTTGGTAGAACTCCCCTATAATCATGTCAGATCTAAAAGGCTCTTGTTCCAGCATTCACTCAGCATTCATCTGCCTACTGTAGTTCTCACTACGGACACAGTTTAGTGTTGAAGACCAAAACCTCCCTCATACTCCTGATACCTAAACCACCTCATCATTCTTAGAATCATAGAATCATAGAATGGTTAGAGTCAGAAGGGACTTTAAAGATCATTCAGTTCCAACCCCCCCTACCATGGGCCAGGACACCTCCCACCAGACCAGGTTGCTCAAAGCCCCATCCAGCCTGGTCTTAAACACTTCCAGGGATGGGGCATCCACAACTTCCCTGTGCAACCTGTTCCAGTGCCTCACCACCCTCACAGGAAAGAATTTGTTCAATTTCTTCCTAATATCCAATCTACACCTCCCCTCTTCCAATTAAATATTGTTACACCTTGTCCTGTCACTACATTTCCTGACAAAGAGCCCTTTTCCGGCTCTTCTGGAGCTCCCTTCAGATACTGGAAGGCTGCTCTAAGGTGTCCCCAGGGCCCACCTCTCAAGCCTGTCCGGGTACCTCTGGATGGCATCTCTTCCCATTCTTTAGCACTTTCATTGTCTGTTTAGGAACAAGAGAATACCACTAAAAAAATCACCCGAATCTCTTTCTGGGAATAGTCAGCCTGTATCTAATTGAAAAGAAACTTTGAAACATTTCTTATATTGTTGATAAGAAAAAAAAGTCATAGGAAGATAAAAAATAAAATGCTAGTTAGGCCCCTCCCCTTTCCTTCCCCAAAAAATGCTAGTGAAGCAGGCAGACACCAGAATCCAAGAATAATAACATGGAAAGTATAAAATAAAATAAAAACCCCCACATTTTTAAAAATACATACAGGAAGAAGAATTGAAAGAGCAGGACAGAAGGTTAATACCCATGTCTGTCAGGAACCAGCAGATTTATGGAAAGAACAATAGCTCTATTACCAGAGGATGTCCAGGAAGGAAGTACTTCAGCCGGGGGCAAGAACACCTATTTCTGAAAAGGAATGAAGAATTCACTCCTTGTGATAAGTTTCAAGCAAATGTTCTTCCAAGGCTTCTATTTAATTAGAACAAGGCTGACAGTTCCCAGACAGAGATTCAGATGATCTTCAGTGATATTGTTTAACTTACCCTTCAAGGAAGACCTGAGAGAGGTAAGAATTAGGAATTTTGTGCCTGTCTGACAATTCTAACTGGAAGCTACTTGCCATTACCAAAGTGCTTCATACAGGGGACATCTGTACCTTCATTCCTCATGCAAATGCTGAGAGTCTGTGAGAGATTACAGATTCAGAAATCCAAATTATATATTTTTCATGCTCCCTTGATATATCTTGTGTGCGATCTTTGTACTTAATAATCCTGATGAAAACTAATCAGGTTTCTATTGGTTATGAATTTGCACTGTGAAGAATACAAGCTCATTTTCTCTCCTTTGCATCAGTCGCCGAAACATAATGTAACACCCCCCTCTTCCTCAGATCGCATTCTCTCCAGAAATAAAATTACATTCATTTTTTACTAATTACATTTCTAGAATTGGCACTCTAATACCACCATTTTGCATGCTATTCTGTTTGTTCTTAACTCTTCCAAAAGCAACAAGTATCATTCCTGTAATGTGCGACATGAACTGTTAATTAGGCTCAGATGTTCAGCTTTATTTTTCCATTTTGAAGTTATTAAGAACATGCTAATTGTAGCACAGCAGGTAAATAATAATCTGAAACTCTATTTCATAGCAATTACAAAGAAGCCAAGATAATTTTTTCAGTTACAAGCGGATTTAAAAAACATAATTGGTTTAATGACTGCTTATACATGCTACAAATCTTGCCTGTTCCTAACAGTCAAACACTTGTTAGTCTTAGTAGAAATTGTACAACAAAAGAGTCTGTTTTGATGAGAAGATGGGAGATACTGCATCTTCCAGCTCCACATATACAGGACAGGGTAAGAGATTTATTTGTCTTTGGTACAAGATGGAAATTTCTCCGTCCGGCTGCACCAGTTCTCTGGCATTATGCAAGCACAGCGGTGACAAAAGCTGTTGGGGGATCTGCTGAGAGAAAGCAATCATAGAATGGTTAGAGTTGGAAAGGACCATCCAGTTCCAACCCCCCTGCCATCACCTCCCACTAGAGCAGGTTGTTCAAAGTTTGTTCATATACATAGGTTTGACCTGCCTGGGGGCAGCTCTGGAAATGTGTTAGGAAATATCTAGATGACTCAATATTTCATCAGTCCTTTGGCAGGAAGGTTGGACTAGATGATGTTGGAAGGTCCCTTCCAATCCCTACAATTCTGCTAGTCTGTGGTTCTGTTGGATTATTGACTGGTGTTGTGGCACAGTGCTTCAGGAAGAGTATGACACTGATGTGGAGTGCCACTGCTTGCTACTGGCTCTAGCAAATACTTTAACCAGTGCATTCAGAAATAGCTTTGTCCTTCTTGAGACTGAGAATTGAAGTTGGTTTTTGAGTCTGTAAACTGAAATCTTTTTATCTTTTTTTTTTTGCTTTTTATACTTTGCCATCTAGCTTCTGCTCAAGCTCCTAAGTTTTTTCACAAGGGACTGGTTTAAGGGAAAGAGACACATCTGTGATGGTTTGTGTAACTGCAGTAATTCAAACTTTCTTCTATTACAAATTAGCCTGGACCCTGAACTGACATCTTTACAAGACAAGCTGTTATCACTACAGATGAGAACATCTGTACCTGAACAATATGTCCTGCAGAAAACAAGGGAAAAAAAACCAACCAATCAAACAAACAAACAAAAAACGGGGCAAATCTGTAGCATGCAGACATTCCCTCAGATCGATTGCAAAGAGAGGATGAAAAAGCAGAGGAAATATTAAAAACAAACAAAAACCAACCCTTACCCCCTCAAAATAAAAATGTTTCATAAGAAGCATCACATGAACTAAATACCAGCTTTTCCTGAAGGATTAATTTTTTGCTACTTTGGGCCCTTTATGCCATCTTCTGATAGTTTATGATACTTTACTGACTATTTTTTACCATTCCCATTAAATTTTATGATGCCTTTTGTGAATATAAAAGTCATTGGCCAGACAGCCCGGGCACAATAAGAAAAGATCTCAGTACTGGACCATCTTTAACTATATAGCGGTCTGACTGAGAGCTGGTAGGGCCAGGAGGGAAACATTCACAAAGATGTGACCAAGGGGTATAAAGCACTTTGTGGTGGTTGAACCTCAATATATTCCAATTTTGAGCCACATCTCTGACTTTACCCATACCCCAGAGTGAAATATGAGTCAATGTTTCAAGAAACAGGAATTAATTCTCATTTGTGATTTCTGACCTTTGAAAGTAGAGTTGGAACAGGTTTAAGGTTTTTTAATCTCCTGAAAATTTTAGTGTTATATTTGTAAATGTTACTTATTTATTCCTTATTTACTCTTCTATAGGAAGTCAGTGTTAACACTCTCTCTAATAATTTATATTTAAATGTCATTTTGAATTTCTCTGAAACTGCAATTGATTCTCTGTTTTCCTTGTGATGAGGATGTTTCAGAGTCAGTATCCCTAATAAGCCTCTTGCCTTGCAATATCCAGCAAAACCAAACTTCCCCTGTATAGTCAGGTTTTTTTCTTTGCTAACAAAGTGAAACATTTGCCTTTTCAGTCAAATTCAGGTGCTTGACAAGGTTTCTTGATACATGAAGAGTTGTATTTCATGCAACTGCAATAAAGATGAAACCCACAAACTGCTCGCAGCTACATAGACCTGTCAGCATCATCAAACACTTTTGACATGGTTGAGCTGAAACCAGATACTCTGACATCATCCTTGATGGCTTGACACATTTTCCCGTGTGTAGGCATTTAAAATGTGGCTGGAGACCTGGTACAAGCCCTTTCTGTGTCTGCTCAGTGAGACCCAGAGCTCTGCACACTGGTGCCTTCAGTCAGGACTCCTGACTTAATTTAACTCCCATTCCCATCACTTTTCTGAAGATCAGCTCCAGGGCACCTCTGTAGCAGAAAGTGGGAATGAGTAAGTGGAAATTTATTAAACTATGTTTTCCCTCCCTGCTCTTTGACAAGAGTATTTGTAGTGAGGTGTAAGTGCAGGTCAGCGCTATGGCTTTTCCCAGAGGATGCTGCCCTCAGCCTCATCCTTTCATTACAAAATATGTTTGAAGATTAGATCCTGTTCATTAAACCTGTTATTTCACTAGTAAGATTCTTTCAATGGTTTAAATATATTTTAAGAAAATAAATTTTGAAAATACTCTCTTGAAATTCATATCAATGAAATTCTGAGAGAAAATAGCATAAAGTAGGTGACACAGGGGTTGCACAAATGTAGCAGAGCAGAGATAATGGAATAGAAGTGTATGATAAAAAGCGGCAGGTTTTTTTCTCCTTTCTTCTGCAAATGATAAGGCAACTAAAGGAAGTAACAGAGCCTGAAAAATCACAGACCAAGCATATGAAAAATGGAAACAGGCAAAGGAAATTAATAATTTCCTGTACAACCAGAACAACGTTTTCAAGATACGCAATAGGTTTACAAATGAAAATAGCAAGGGCAGAAAGAGTTTCTGGAGATCATTCTTTCTTCTTGAAATGCCAAACAGCACAAATTCTCTGTATGTTCTGAAAGAAAACATTTCAAGAAAAAAACTTTATGATTGGGCTAAATTTAGCAAATATATTTCCTTGTCCTTTTATTTTATACAATTAAGTAGCTCTGGAATGTGTAACAACATTTAGCACAGAAGTTATATCATAGTAACAGCTTTTCATGTGGATACTAGAAATAGACAGCTAGAATGTTCTTTGCATAACATTATGTGTGCTGCTTTGAAATAGTTACTTTATTTGCATAAAATAGCAAGTTAAGGGTACACTATATAAAATTATATAGGACATTATTAACACATGAATAAAACATGCTTTTGGTAATGTAGAGCATAGCAATATTTTTGAGGGGAGACAGTTCCTAAAATTTAATGTAGGGAAAAATACACTCTAAGGATTAGAAGACAGCATGGGCCGACATACACTGCTACCGCTCCACTCACATCGGTGATGCTGATTTATATCAAGTGAGGGTATGGAATGAAACACACCCTTTTCCCATTAACAGTCACCAGGTAGAGCAGATGGAGATATAATTTAAGGCAACTGAGCGATACGGTGCAAGACAGCTGATGGGTGGCCCTATAATATCCTGCAGCTTGCAAGCAGCTCCAGAGCAACTTCCACTCCACAGCAAAGTCACACAACTAGCAATTAGATTCTGGGGACAAAAGATTACCAAGTAGTACAAATTGTCATCTTTGCGAGCATCTGAGCCAAGCACGGGTTGAATCTGGTATCAGTGGCTGCCTTGACACCCAAAGGTACCTCCATGACCACTCTGCAGAACACAGGAAAAGCTTTCTAGCCTTGATTTTTAGGATCAGAGTAAATGACCACCAGAGTATAATGGATGGAGACCCAGGTCAGTGGGACAGAGACTCGAGGCAGACACTTTGTTCAGGTTTCAGATTTTGATTCTCTAGCACCTCTGGAAAACCAAAAAAAAAAAAAAAAACAAAAAAACCTGACAAAAGATGCTCTAAGTTTGATATTCAAGGACTGAGCACTCGGTGAGTATCAGCTAAAACCAGCATTTCTCCTTCTTGATAGTACTGAACCGGAGATAAGACTGCAACTAGTGCAAAAACCGATAGGAAGTGTAGGGTTGCTTTTCCTATTTCGTTGTTCTTCACTACTTCTGAATGTTAATTTATTTTGATGAACAACTAGAAATTTTAAAAGCAGTTGCAAAATTGCCTGGCCAGAGTGAAATGGCAGATAATTCACATAGACTGTAGAACCTCCTAGTAGTCATGCTTGGCAAGCAAGACATGATGAGTTTCTTCTGCTTCATTTCCCCTACTATTTTCACAAGAAAATGAGAGAAGGATGTGATGTGATTGCAGTGTGTATAGAAGAAAAGAAGAGGAAAGGACTGAAATTTTTCTACTTAATCACAAACCATAGACTGACGTTATACTGAATTTTTGTCTATAACAGATTTTTAAAAAAAATTGAAAATATTTCCTGTTTAAAAGGGATAAAGAACATAGAAATAAAGACATAAAGAACATACAGATGACCATTTTCTGCTTACTTGGGATAGAAGTGATATCATCTCTCCCTTATACTAATAACATTGTAATGACACTGACCCCTCATCTTCACAGGATGTGTTGGCCCTAAACTCACTCTGTTTGGACTACTTTGGCCTTAAACTGCATGTAATACTACAAGAAGTTCATGATAGGACCAAACAATCTCTCCCAAAGAATACTGCTAGACCACTACTCAATCTCAGCAGATTCGTGAGTTTATTTCATAAAGATGACAAGACAAGAAGTTCAAGAGTTAGTGTTTTTCTGTAGAACACCTTAGCCATTAAAGGTTTTTACTGATATAACTGCAGAGGTTTTTGAATTATTTGTATAACTAACAGCTCTGAGGGTGTTTGAACATCATCAGTGGTGAAAACCACTGGAAGTCAATGAGATACTCCAGGAGTTCATTAAGCTAATAATTCTATTTAGCATAATTATGTAATAGAAAAATGACACCAATGTTTTGTACAAACAGAACAATATGTAGGGATTACAATTATTTGGCTTGCTAATTGAACCTCCCGTTTGGCCTCTTTGCTGCAAGTTTAATTTTTTAAACTCATCAGGCATGTCATTCCATGAGTCATGAAGTAGTTAAACTGGTAGACTATATATAAATTTTATGTCCTAATGGAGAGACTTACTGGGATTTTACTGTGGGTTTGGGGGTTTGGTTTTGTTTGCTGAAAATGGTCTGAAGCAGTAGTAGCTAATCAAATTCAAAGCCACTTAACTCCAGGGGTTTGCTTCAGAGGTCATTAAAATCAGTAGGAAGTTTTCATGGATGTCATGGTTTAAGACCAAGTGACAGCACGAAGGTTAAAGGGATTTGGATACCAAATCACCAAATGTATGCCATTGTTTGAATTTCCCAACTTTGCTGTTCTGTGGGAACAGAGCCTCTGCGGAAAAATCAGTGCATTCCAGTAGGGAAGTCAAAGGGGGATCCCACCATGCCATGAGCTGCTGAAAGACTAGAGCTAAGCTTTGACCTAAATGTCTTTAGGCTTAAGGACATAAAGCACATTAGTAGAAATTCGAGTGTCACAAATCTTCAGATGTCTCTGGCGGATTCAATCAGATGTTTTCCTAGGAATGAGAGCTTGGATCACTCCGTTCAACCCCATTCCTGCCTTTAGTTTCAAATGTATAACTTTTGCATCTTCTCTTCCATTCTTAAATTTGGAAAAGTATGTTTTGGAAGCAATCAAACTATTTTTTAGTGCTGCACAGACGCAATCTCTGTTGTACAAATGATTTTTTTAGGAAGCTTCTTTTTCTCTCTTTTCATGCTAACTATGCTTGTAAAGACTGCAAAAACCAGCATCTTGGCAAGTGTGTCTGAACTCAGTACTCTGACACTTTAATTATGGATTTGGTTCATGTCTTTTCAATAGATAGAGACTCACTAAGACTACATTCTATCTCTTTATGCTCCATTATGATCTATTGATAATGCAATCTCACTTTAGCTGCGTAGTTAAACTGTGCTCATGATGCCTGGGATTGCTGAAGAAATGTGGTCAATCCAAGAATTTCTCTTTATTCATCTCTGTGCTGTAAATTTTTAGCTGAACATCAGGCATGAAACTTCAGATGTGCACTCCAACACACTCATAGAAAATTATAACTGTTACTTATTAAATATTGTTTTGTACAAAGCAAATTGGACCTCTTACTGCATCTAAGTAAGCAGGTTAAATCTGAAGGTTTATACACCCACTCTATAAATGTTCATAAATATATATTCAGTCCGGACTTGACATTCACTTCTTTATATTGACTACATGGTTACTGTAAACAGCAAAGTGGTACCGTTTTTCACCCGTAGAAAAGCTACTCATATGAGAAAAGTAAGTATGGTTTACAAGACTTCACTTTAAAGTTTGTGATATAAAAAAGATCCTTTTTATCACCAGTAAGTACATTCATCTTGCAGAAAATTCCTAACTACTGAATTATGACTTCTGAGCCTTAATTTATGCACAAGTTCTCTACATTTAAAGGCAAAATGAACTTCTTGTTAGTTGGATCACATTGATTTTCTGAAACACAGAATTTAAAACTCTAAGACACAATTTGTTCAGTTACATTAACACTCAATAAGAGCCTTGTGGTACTTTCTGGAAAGAGAGTAGTCTTTGGTCTACACAATGGTTTAAATCATTACCTACTGTGATTTGCAGGTACATCTCTTACCTGCAGTGCTACAGTCAGAAAATTAAAGGAAGAGATGTCAGAACAGTGTTGAATGCAAAAAAAAAAGGTTGATAACTTGATGAAATAATCTTAGTTGGGAAAAAAGTTTAATAAAACTGTGTTTATTTTTCTGAATGATAACTCCTAATATTGAGTATGAAAAAAAAATTAAAACTGTCTCTTTTTTTTCTCTTTGCATAACTTTTTTAAGATGGAGGTTCTTCAAGAAAAAGTGGACTTCACATTGTTTCTCCTATGGAAAATAACTATATGTGACTTACAAAAACCTAATAAAAACAGGGGGTGCCACAAGGGAGGCTCATGTTTAAGGTACATATTATACAGCTCCTACTAACAACTACCAGGTATGAATGACTCTTTCCACACACCAAATGCAAAATTCTTGTCATTTTGTTTTTATTTTCAGTCACGGTATCCCTATGCTTTTTGGTTAGGTACTACTGAAACGAGTGCTATGAATCCACAAAACAAGCAATTCCCCAGAGTGAGGAAGTTATAGGACACCTCTGCTCACACTGTGAACAAAGATGTGATTCATTACAAAGGGAAATATAAATGTGCTGATAGAAAATTAGACTATGAAAGTTATCCTTTAAATTGCCAAATAAAGTGTGAAGGTAGAAATAGAAGAGAACTAAGGAAAATAGAACACAAGTACTTATTTTCAAGCCAATATTTATATCCCATAATCAATATCTTTTTTTGAAATGCACAAGTAACTACACAGGTCATGTAGCAATGAGACTGAAATAGATTTTAATTGAGTTTGGTATAAAAAGTAGCTTCAAAGCTGATTCTGAATAAAGTCAGGAAGCAACAGAAATAAGAAGGAAGCAATCAAAAAACTTAAGAAATCTTAAAAATATTGAAGGCCTAGTGTTTTATTAATATTTTATATGGGTATATTTATATTTTTGTATATTATACATATTCTATTTTATACACAAAGTTTACTAGATAACATACACAAACATGGACATAGTTATATCCACTTATGCATATAATCTGGTTATATTACATTATAGATAACAAACCACAATTAAATAACATGCTATAATTTAATATATGGACAGACAGAGAGAGAGAGTGAGTGACATATATATACACTGTATTTGTAATATGTGACATCTTGATCTTCATTTTGGTTTGAGCATCTACTAAATTTTGATCAAATAATTTTCTTTGGAAAAGACTTACCTCTGTTTAGCATCCCTATCTCTGGGGATTTTATAATGCTGGGAGAGACCTTTTTATTTTCAAAATGGGTATGCACATTCCCTTTGCTAAATGGGGGATATTCTTGGCGTAGTTTCAAAGAGCAATTTTAATTAACATTGTCACTGGCAATAATCTTTAGTTATTTGGCACACAAGCAAGGACTAAACTGGTGTGCACTTTGAAACTGCCAAGACCAAAGTGAGAGACACCAGGCAGACTATTGGCATCAAAAGGTTTCCAGATTAAGAGCCTTACAGTGATTTTAACTGTCTCCATGTGGGTAGCTGAATCTAGAATAATGAGCTTCCACCAACAATTAAGGCTTTGGTTTCAGGGACATTTTGATTTGTTAAAATGTACATATGGTAAGGGGCGGGGGGGAAGGAACTTTTAAAAGTTCTGCAATAATTCAAAAGCTTTCAGTGTGTTAAAATAGATGTGTGTATACTTCACTCCTCAGCCTCTGTGCCAAATTCCTACCAGCAGCAGCTTGTTGCCATAGAGAGAAGACAACACATAAGATGTTGAACCAGGTGACAGAGTGAACTGTGTGCATCTGTTATCTCTGGAGACGAGATCGCCTGTATCAGCTGGGGACAAATGAGGTGGAATAGAGTTATCCAGTGTTAGTGTCTGCCAAAACCCAACACAATTTGGCTAATTCTTTCCTCCTGATACAATTATCTGTTTAGCACAAGAGTTACCATATTCATTATAATTCTGGACATCTCCTCAATCTATATTAATTATAAGGATAATACTATTTCAAACACAGAGCTCACAAAGTCACATCACCAGTCAGGGAAGCACATTAACCTCAGGCTAATTGCCTGAGCAAATTGTGCTTCTGTATTTATCATTCAGATTCTGATCACAACGCAAATAATCACTAACTTGGCCTAAGCTGCCCTTTCAGAACAAGAACCTAGGAATGCTTAAAAGAGGGAAGTTTCTGCCATGTGGATAAAGAAAAAGGTTTTATTTACCTTCAGGTATCTGGAATTGCAATGGTCATTCCCTCAGTTGTGTCTGTGTTTTTTTATCATAAGATGGAGGCATGATAAGAATAAAAGAGGAAAACAGTGTGCACACAGATTTAATGGGATCTTGCTTCTTAAACCATTTGTAAATCTAAGCAGCAAATGTATTCCACAGCCTAAGACAGGGTAAATGGCAAACGATAAGGCAGTTGCAATGAAAAAGTGCAAAGCTAATTACATCAGTCAGAATTGATAGAACAATAAAAACAGAAAAATGTGGATATATTTCATCAGTTTTATTGACAATCAACCAAAGCCACTAAGTTCATGAATTCTAGCCTTGCAAGGATGATTAATCTAGATGTGCTTTGCAGAGTAGACTGATGGAGCATTTACCCTTGCACAAGAAAAAGATGACAGAACTGGATACTTTAGCAAACACAATGCAAATACACATAAGTAGCCATCAGTCTCGGTACAGTAAATTATAAAAAAATGTAAACCTGGTTTGGGAATAGTTAATTTCATTCCAGATGCGACAATCAGGACCTTTGCTTAGTAAAAATTTCATGATATTTAACACATCATGGCTAACTTGAGTTGGCTTATAAAATGGGTCAGTGGTAAAGAGAAATGTATTGCATCTGCTTTAGAAATCAATCAGGCCATAACGGGGGAAGTGTGGGGCTCTGGAATAGGCAAATTAACACTAGCAGATTCGCTGAAATCAGATCAAATCTGATTTAATTCAGGATACATTTTCAGTGCAAAGATGTGTTAGGAACAAGATGTAGAGCCATTTCCACTGGCAGATTTTTAATTTTTAAATAATAGTTCTTGTCTTGTCACCAGTCCCAAATGAGAATGGTTTCTGTTTTCTTAGACTACTCATTATTACCCTACATATACCTCCCCAAACACGACAGGTAATTGCGCAAATTAGCTGCTCTGCTTGGAAGAACTATCCTTTCCTCTGGGGTATGACAGAGCCTGGTGCTATCTCTGCTTGCGTTTCACATCCCCTTGGTTAAATGACCCTTCAGCACAGGAGAAGGCTCATTCTGAAATGTTCATAAAAACCCATCCCCAGGTTCCTTTGAAGTCCCTCGCAGTCTTTCTGCTGTCTTCAAACAGCTTGGGAGGGGCTCTGTTATAGATAAACAAGGAGGAAATGCAAGGAGAGCAAGGAAAATTAGCTTACAAAAATAATGTTGGTACTGATCTAAAAAGAAAAAACAACATCTGATAAAGAGAAGGCGTTCTCATGTAAAAGCTGCATCATAATCCGCTTTATATGTGTGGGCATTAGAGAACGAAACTTCAGCATAATTATCAAGATTGTAGGTGGTATAATATTGAAGCTAATGCTTCAATATAGGACACTGCTGAGGTAAAAATTTCCAGAAGACTTTCATGCCAACAGACTCCTCAGACTACTGCTACCATTACTCAATCCACCAAAGCTCATCTGGGAAGCTGTGTTCATCTAAGACTACCTTTAAGCTGACATGCCTTGCCCAGAAATAGCATCTCCTGACCATGCCTTTATTCGACCTCCTACACCTTCAAGACATTGCTGCCCCACAGTGTCAACTTTTGCCCGGGGTTAAATTAGGGACTTTCTGTCTTGGTCTCCATTTACACTACAACCGTCTTCTCAGACATCCTGAGCATCAGTATTCACTTGTATCTGCTGCTTCTGAAGATGTTAGATTAATCAGGAGGTTTCACCATGGCCAATCACATGTGCCAGGATCCCTGGATGCTGCCAGTCTGCTAAGGAGACTTGCCCATTGCAAAATGACTGCCTTTCTTCTTGCACAAAACCATCACTATCTAAAGAAATTAGATTAAACACACCCCAGCAATAGGGGTTGGAAACGACCTCTGAAGATCATCTAGTCCATTCCCCCTTCCAAAGTAGAAACCTTCTCCATGAAGAAACATTTTCTTAACTATGATTTTTTTTTCTAATCCTAGGGTATTGTTTTGATAATCGGCACCTTACTTGCTTAAAGAAAAATAAAAAATTCCAAGGCTGATCTAAAGGCACTCTCTGGGGAAATAAAGACTAACTCTGCATTGCAAATATTTTTATTAACAAGCCACAGTCACAGAAACCCAGTGCTATAAACAAGGTCCTGATGTCAGCTGCAGTGTTATTCTGACTGTCCATCTGCTCAGGTTTTGGTTATAAATATTACATTTGACTTCATTTTGTGAACAGTGGGGTTTATTACCACGCTCCAGATTGTATTAAATATCACAGCTGTGTTTGAATGGATATGTGAAACAGCCTCACCCTGTCTCCTCCAATATGTTTTCCGAATTTATCAGTTGAACTGGCAAGCGCTATTGGTAGTACAGACATGGAAGAGTTTTGCCAATATGACCTTCATAGACCTTCCCTGTCATTCTAAGATAAATCCTTTTCTATGCAAGTTTAATGTTTGCAAACTACCCTGAGAGTTTGTGAGAAAGAGTGGAAAGAGAAAGGAATTGCAGGAGATGCACAGAAGTAGATTTCCCCTTTCCACTGCTACTCCTTTCCACACATGCATCCCTTATGTCTGTTCCATACATTGCTACTAATATATATAGAGTACATCAGTTTAAAAAATAAACCTGGAAATGCTGATGCAAAACCTGAAAGCTGGGAAAAACTAGCGATTTCTTTGACTTTTGATGTATCCTGAATTTCTCTCAGTTATTCTCATATTAACCTCATTAATTTGAATTTCCCCAACATGTTTTTCCAGAAATAGTTCAAGCTTCATTTGAAGACCTTAATCAATAATAACTCTGATAGTAAAAATAATGTTCTTGTTATTATTTACTGCTTATCTTGGTAGTTTGTGTAATTGAGTAATTATGGCTTCTGTAAAAAATGTGCCTAATTTCTCATCTAGATCATTCAGCTTTAGTTCCAGATCATTGAATTCCATAACATTATATTATTTAGTGGACTGAAAAAAATTTTTATAAAGCTACTCTTTTTCCTCCCAAAGATACTTTTATAACTGAATCACATCTCCTCTTGCACTTCCTTTTTAAACAAAGTAAACCCTTCTATTCTTTAAAAAAAAGCCATGTCTTACAGACCTTTCATCACTTCTAGTCCTTGTACCTCCCTATATGCAATTTTTCATCATCTTTCTAAAAACGTGAGTGGCCATGGGATTCAATATGTTACTTCTGCAGGAAAAAAGCCACTTAGTGAGGTAAAGTCATGTTTCTGTTCCCTCTCTCTATAAATAAGGGCACAGTACTGGACTTTTTGCTACACACTGTGATTTTATTCTTGGTTACTTACGTTTTTGGAAAGTGCATTTTGCCATTACAGAAGTACAGCAGCACAACTTCTGTATTTGGGTCTGGTAATGTTTATGCATGCTTTTCTTTGGAAATTATTCATCAAAACCTGTAAGCATAACTATTTGCTCTTCATTATTTGCCACTCAGTGGCATCTTCGTGTAGTGTGTAAATCGGTATTAATATACTAAGCTTTTTAAATCTAGTTTTTGATTACTGATGAAAGTATTGAGCCATGCTACTCTGAAAACTGCTCCTTGAAAGTCCTCTATGAAAACTCTAGCACTAGAAACTCTATTCACCTGTTGTTTCTTATTAATGACAAGACTTGAGAGTCCCAGGTCAGCTCTCATCTCATTATCACATGCACATCAAATGCCGGTTTTCAGTTTGAAGGTCATAAAGTAAAAATCAAACTGCTTACCAAAGGCTTCCTGCTTTATCACAGAATCACAGAATCATAGAATGGTTAGAGTTGGGAGGAACCTTAAAGATCATCAAGTTCCAACACCCCTGCTGTGGGCAGGGACACCTCCCACCAGACCAGGTTGCTCAAAGCCCCATCCAACCTGGCCTTAAACACTTCCAGGGATGGGGCAGCCACAGCTTCTGTGGGCAACCTGTTCCAGTGCCTCACCACCCCCACAGGAAAGAATTTCTTCCTGATACCTAATCTAAATCTCCGCTCTTTTAGAGGAGTGTTTTATGGAGCTTTGATCAACTAAACTCATTATCTCAATTGAAAATGATGATGTATATTGTAAATCAGCTATGCCATGTGTTGAGGATTCTTTTCAGTTTCTGGGGGGGTTGCTTGCTGTTGCTTTTTTTTTTCCCCATAGGAAGTTGCAGTAGCTGCCATTAATAATATTCTCTCTACTTCTTTATGGATTGAATCCCTTTGGATTTTTTTCTGTTAAGCAGACCGCAACTCTCCAGATGAAATAAAGTCTGGTCTACCAGAGGAATAAAACAGCATTTGATGCTGGTGCTGTGACAAGCTGTCTACAGGAAAAGATCAGGATTGTTGATTAGTGTAATATAAGCAATAAGAGCCAGCAGGGCAGGTGATTATCTTTCAAATTCATCGAACCTACAGGAAGTGGGAAAGTTACCACTAAAATTGGTTATGTCAGTAGAAATACAAATGAGAGATTTCAAATTTACTTAGCCGTGACTTTTCTCCCTGAATTTGTATGAACTCCGAATACAAATGCAAAACTTGAAGTACCATCACATCTTTGCTTGCAAACTTTAAACACTGGTGATTTTGTTCCTTGATTTTGCTCCTTAATTTTGTCTCAACCCTATCAGCCAATTACAGCTTTTGAATCTACACGTTTACTTGTGTTGCTATGGCTCCCTTTGTTATGCTGAGCAAAACCCCATGAAAAGAATTTGCATTCTGCTGAGAGAAATCTTTTTCTTCTGCTCCCGAAGAGATTAGTTTTTGCCCTATTTCAATCTCTTGTTGAGAACATTGTCTTAAAATCTCAGAGAATTATGGCCTTATATCATGGCAATAACAATAAATAAATAAATAAAAGTGTGATTATTCTTAAACACTATTCTTTATCAAAATGCTGTGTTGAAATTTAACACAGATTATTTCATCAAGTCAACAAAACCAAGAAGAATCAAGAAGAACTTAGTACGCTGTACTTCACAGCAATTTATTATAAAGGTGCAGAAAAAAGAACACATCGAATTTATTTTTTTCCTATTTTTCTTCTTTACAGATAGAAACAAGATCGAAAGAACGAAGGTAATGGAATAGATGCAGTGAAATGCAGAAACTTTGTTAATGCTTTTACTTTCTTATTTCACTATCAGAAAAAAATCACACCAGCATGTATTAGGCTTAGTTTGTAAGAAGTTACTTTCAGAGAAGGAATTGTATTTGGCTAAAACAATACTGTAGGTAAAATTTTGTGAGTACGTTTCCTACATATAGATCTCCGCTCTGTATTAACCCAGAATAGCGCCTCACAAACGAGGCACATTTTTACAATTACAGGTTACAAACCATGTTGAAGCCACACCTTTTCATTTACGCTTTACTCCCTCAAATGTGGCAGCACATGCTGCAGTTACACCTAGAAATGGTGTGAGTAACAGTAGCAGGAAGAAGATATGAGACAACCTTTCTCTTTTGCCTTTCAGAGCAGAAATGAAGAGTTTAAATTCCCTGCCTTAATGAAATATGAATTTTGGAGTGACAGAAGCCCACTTCCACTGCACTCCCTTTCCCTCACCCTTCCTCCCTTGGGGTGAGCCAAGCAGGGATGAGGTAGTCACAAGGTAGTATGTTAGTGCTGTTCCTGGTTTTAACAAGTCCACATGGTAGCAGACAGAGCTGCAACATTTTCAACAAAGAGAGAAAAGCTATTTGGTATAGACCACCATGCAGAAGAAAGTAAACAAGCCCCTACAGGGATCTCCAAAAAGGAAGGGCTGAATTACTAAATGACACTTTTTAACAATAGCGAGAAATGAACCAATTCTAAACATAATTTAGGAGATAATAGTGCATTCCAAAATGTTCAAAATAATAGTGTAGTATAGTATAGTATGCACCTAGTACCTTTGAAGCTGCTTATTATTCCAGGCAAGATGGTGCAATCTTCAGATCCAAAATGAGAAAAGCTGATAACTAAATCAGCCATGTGAGATACTGAAATTATTTTCCAAGGCTAGACTTTGATTCATAACAACCACAAGCCCTCCAGTATTAGAAAGTATCACTGGAGAGTTTGTGCCTATGACCAATTCTCTTCCCAGAAAGCAAATCAGAGAGTAAGCGTTCACGAGCTGAACTATACGCAATTGTCAGTAAGAGCAAACATCCACTTTATCTTCATGTGAAAGGGTATTCTTCCTCAAAAGCTCAGTCAGATGCCAGATCACAGCCAGCAATTATTCAAGCAGATAAGTCAAGATTTTGTCTTTAGTGGAGACAGTAATAGAACTGCGTTGATTAATGTAATTAAGTTTAATCCAGCATTCAGACTTGCAGTGTGAGTTGGCATTAGGTATTATTCACAGCTTTATTTTGTAAGAAGCTCCACACAAACATATTCTCTGAAAAAGATTAGAAGGTGCTTTGCTGCTAGAGGTAGTGACTCCTAGTGAGATAAGATAAAAAACATAGCTTTCATTACAGAGACAAATGCAAATGCTGAATATATTGAAGCAAAGAAAGTTAGAAGTCATTCTGTTTCCTTTAGTGTCCCTACCATGTTCTAGTGCGAATATCTCAGAAAATCACAAGTTTTAAAAGCAGAGCAGAAAGAGCATCCAAATAATTTGTTCAGTCTTCATATTTAATGATACAGCAAAGTTTGCTTTTTAAAAGCTAACAAGATTTGAGAATAAAAGGAAATAAGCCATATGCTTTAAAAACCATGGCATTTTCCCTTTCCTATGCTAAGCAGGCAGAATATTTACATTTAATTTTAATGTAATCCAAGTACTAGTACAGACAACTTCATTTCCCACCTCATTTAGGTGTCATTAGATGCGTGCCACCATGGAACCAACTGAAAACTGGCTGGTCTGGGTTATGAGCACCATGAGATGCAGTGTCTCCCTGTACAATTACTATTTGGATCCTCAGAAATGTTGTTTTGGTTTAATGTGAGACTACAAATGTATGTTTAGACCCTGATGATTTCACTTCTACTATCCAAGAGACAGAAAATAATGATTAATTCAGATAAATTCCTGTGCCTTAATTTTGTTTTCTCCTGAACACATAGCTTCTCAGAATCCCATTTCATGATCTCATTTTCATAGTGCAAATAGCCAGCAGCTATTTTGGGAGATACAAAGTTTTACAGGATATGATTGTATCTGTAACTACAGTGAAAGAAGCCCTGGGGAATGGAAGGGCATTCAACAGGGCACTCCTGTCAGCACAGTAAGGTGTTTCCAGCTAAAAGCTTTTCTTTCTTTGCAAAGGTATACGTCCTCTGGGAGACCTGCATGAGGCTGTGGCACGGGGCGACACACTCTCCATGGCGTCTAAAAATGTTTAATATCTTACACTCTGCTCCTAGCAGCGCTTCAGCTACTCATAAGAGTGACTTCTAGGAAATTAAAATAAAAACCAGTTTGGGATCTTTCACTGTGAAAACCAAACTGCAACATTGTAAGGTTATTTTTTTTTTTATTTCCTCTGAACTGCCTTCTTTCTTTTTTTTTTTCTTTTTCAGTTAAATTCAAGAAGCTAGAAGAGGAGCTTAAGCCATCATTTTAATGAATATAGTTCAGAAAGTTAACACTAAATTCTTAAGGAATGACAAAGGGATCAGAGGGTGTTTTTCAGTGACACTTCTCTGACTTAATGCTTTATTAGAGAAAAATGAATTGGAGACAATTCCGACAAAGGTCATGTAAATCAGCACTTCAGGACAGGAACCAGCCATTCTGGTTACTTCAGAGGAGAAAATGAGTTTCTGTCCTCTCAGATATACAGAAGAATTAGGAAAGTGAAGTATCAGAAAGAAAGCTCAATAATGCCAGCATTATCAAACATCAGGTCAACGATACTTACTGGAAAGGCAGAGTATGGAATCACAATGAGTGGAATTGTCCTTTTATTTCATAACTCTTTATCAGAGACAAAATATCAGTGGTTAAACTTGCTGTTACAGAGAACCGGCTGAGCAGGCCTTTAAAATTCTTTTCAGCACCCATTATTTCAGGCTTCTCCTGTCCTTCTCTCCTTTCACCCCACCCCGAGAGAGAAACAGTATCATTTCAGTCTGGGAAAAGCCTACCTTTGAGATTTCCTGAGGGTACAACCATTCTGGAAATCAGCAAAGTTCATTATTTGTATTTAGGTAAACCATTCTTCCTTGTGATTTAACCTTCTGCCTGACTTACCATTACAAATCCATCATCTGAGAAGGAGCTACGATGAATAGATAAAAGAGACTAAACAAATTTAAAAAATTTATTTTCTTTTCCTTTCATAGTGATGATCATCTTTTTCACTCTCTACCCTTCTTCTGGCTATTCTTGCCCTTTCTTTCTTCTTTTTCTGTTCACTCCTGGCTACAGTAACTGTAGTAAGAGTAACTCACGTGCTATCAAAAAACGTACGGTGGCCATGTGATGAATAAAGCAATTGCAGCAACCATTTTTGAGCATCTATAGAATAAAATAACATAGCTTCTAGAAGACTGTGCCGTGTTAGCAATGCATATAAATGACTAGACAAGCAGAAAAGTTGTTGAACTAATATGTGGGAGATAAAACAGAGATAGGAATTGGATGAGTATTTACGATGCCTATGATCAGGATTGGCCTTCTTCCCAGTCAAAGAAATCAAAGGCCTTTAATATTATTAAGAGCCAATATTGTGCTGAAAAGGCAATGCATTTTGTTAACTGATCAAAGTGGATCTACATATTCAGATCTAAATTAAAGATATTTCATGTATAATTATCCCTTCTTTTCCCTAATTGTGTATCCATTAATTTAGCTCTTTCTTATCACATTACTGAAAATGAGTCTGCCCGTCTATCTATCATCATTTGCAAACAATTGGACGAGGAAAGAATGCCTAAATTTTCTTGTTTGAGTTACTGGTTCATTTGGCCTTGTTTTCATCGGGAGAAAAAGGTGTTTTTACAGTGTGGCAGCTGAAATGCAGCAACTTGTGCTAGTGAAGGAAAAGTGACCTTGTAGCTGACCCATGACTTAGCAGAATGTAGTAAAGAATGATAGGAAATCAAGCATATACCATGAGCTGATATCATGGTAAGAAGTACTCTCTTTATATGTTATCCCATGCTTTTCAGTGGCCGTTATTAACCACTGGAGGTTTTGCCTTAAGTCACAACTGTCTCCACTATAGCAAATAAACAAAATAGCCAGAATGACATAGAGCAATAAAATGTATTTTCTCTATTACTAGAAGATGAAGTCCATGTCCCATGAAGACAGAAAGACTTCTTGCAAAAAATTAACACACCTCTGGGATAAGTTAATAAGTGGCCTTAGTTCTGTCAACCAGCTACCTATCTTCTTTTAAGATTGATTCTCATACTGTGAGAAAGTTTCATCCTGTGATTTATTATTGTTATTTCATTTGAACTTTTGTCTGAAGTGTTAAAGTTTCAAAACTGAAATAATGAAGTCTGAGATATATGCATCGATGCATTAACATTTAAAGTAACCTGTTAGATCATTTTGTGCCCACATATTATCTTTATGAGACTGTCATGGTCACAAATGACAGGTCCATTTAGACTGAATGATTTCAACACAATGGATACACAGAGAACAATCACCTATCGACAGCTAGGAACTTGGTAGCTAGAAATTTTCATTCTCACAGTATTTATGCCATCATTTGTATAACTTGTTATTTGATTAGTCAACTGAATTTTGTTGAACCTTAAAAATAATTTTGCCTTTATCATTCTCCTAGCTTAAGCAACAGGAAACAACTGTTGCTGGGTCCTTAAATTGGAAGAGGGGAGATTTAGATCAGATACCAGAAATACATTCTTCCCTGTGAGGGTGGTGAGGCACTGGAACAGATTGCCCAGAGAAGCTGTGGCTGCCCCATCCCTGGAGGGGTTCAAGGCCAGGCTGGATGGGGCTTGGAGCAGCCTGGTCTGGTGGGAGATGTCCCTGCCCATGGCAGGGGGGTTGGAACTGGATGATCTTTAAGGTCACTTCCAACTCTAACCGTTCTGTGATTCTATGATTCTTGTTGGTACATGCTACATATTTCAGTAATAATCATTTCCTGACACTTATGTTTAGCACATCTTTTTCTTCTAGCACAGAAGAGTTCAGGGAAGGATAACTAGAAGCTATAAGCTATCATTTATGGCTTTCTGCCAGTGGGAGCTGATCTCAGCTGGCCTTAAGGCTATACCAGATAAGAACTGGGAGGACACAACTGCACTGCCTTTCTGTGCCAGATCCATCCTTCACTTCAAGTGGCAGTGGCAGGGATGCTACCTAAAGCAACTTTTAACTAGTTTTTCATTTTAAGAAGTTTTCTTCTAATTTGTACTGCCTCGAAAAAATGAACTGAAGTGGAAAAGAGACCTCGCAGTACACTGTCCGAAGATTATTAGCTAGCAATTAACTAGCTGCCTGGCAACGATTTTCTAGGCAAACACAGGTATAAGGCTGGCCAATATGTCCTGTCTAAATAACCAGTGACTTTGCCACTTGCAGTGGTAACAATCAGCTGCCAGTGAGACAGGATCTGGAGCTTCCAGCAAAAGCACATGAGGATTATGTCCAGTTCATGTTTTGAACATGCCCTTCCAAGGGGTATTCTCAGCTGTACTTTCCTCTGTGCAATGGAAGCTGTTGCAGAAAATACCTGGCTATTCCCTGGAGTGTGGATCCTTGGATTTGGACTGGCTGGTTTTCATTGCCTATGATCTGAGAGAGACCAATATTCCCAGTGCTAGAATCCACATTTTAATTACCCCAGGATAATAAAGGAATCACGTGGTTTGAGATCAGTCTGCAAGTTTCCTCCCTTCCCACCCTTTCCTTAAAGGACAAGATCTTTTTTTTTCCAGCAACTTCCATGGTTTCCCTCTGGTTTCTTGAATTTCTTTCTCTTTGACAGTTACGTGTCTGTTTTCTACCATAAAAGCTCCCCTCACTTTTTCCAGGAGTTACTTTCTAACTGTAGGTTTCTTGCCTGACCCATCCAGCCATGAGGAACCTAGCATTACCCAGAGGATTTCAGGAGACAAAACCTCCAGAGAGTGCAGGAGCCTGGCAGCGTCACCTGGGAATGAGCAACCTTCCTCCTTGCTTCTCAGCTAGACCTTTTTCACAGAAAACAATACACAATAAATTGAAAACAAATAAAGCTGTTAGAACAGCTGCCAGAAGAAGTCCCACAGCTGCTGCATGGTCTTATCACTGAACCATCATCTCTTAGTGCAGCTGTCATCCTTGAAGCTATGAGAGTTTCTGTATGGCCATAAGGCACAAGTGACAGCAGCCTACTGACAAGCATATTGAGTAGCTTCACCTTCCCCTCACTCAGCTCCCTGCTTCCCACTTTCTGTTTCCACTTCCCCCTGCAGTGCCTTGTCTTCAGGCTAACAAATCCCAAACCATCCACCTACCTCAGGCTCTCCTGTGTGTCCTCTCACATCCCCATTTCTGTATGACAGCTTCTTGGCATCTACCTCCTCTCCACAGCTATTCTGTCTTCTAACACCTACTCCACTTGAGGAAATGCTGGCAAGCAAATTAATCTCTTTCTTCCTCTCCTTCTTCTTTGATTTTCTCTCGTCATTTACTCAAAGGCCAAAGTGGTTCACAGATTGTCAACTTTGTTCCAAAGCATAAATCTTTTTTTCGGATTTAGGATCCACCACAGTACAGAATGTGGAAACCGCTGGTGGTCCACGCTCTGCTAGGGCTACTGACTTCCTTGGTAGCCTGAGTAGAACACATGCCTTAGAAAAGGCAAACCAAATGGGACTCAGATGTGAAATAAGATAGGAGTGTCTCCTGCGCATGGTTAATCAGAAATATAACTGGAGAATTACCAAGCTTTGACTCATTGTGAATCCCCAGAGAAAGTGGTAGGTTGGTAGGGCATACTAGTGAAAAAGATTTAGATGTTGAAACTCACCTCATAGGTTTCAACTCCTTCTCCACTTACCTCATTAGTACCCATTCTGATGCTTTCCTCATTTTTAAAACTACAAATATGGCACTTGGGGAATATTTCCTCTCAAGTAAGACCATCCTTTTTTGTGTGGCTTGCAGAATTTCAGCCACTTCATGAGTGGTGGGCTGAGCCATTGCTACTTACAGTCAGTCACATCATTGCTGTAGAGGCACCAAAAGAGCACCCTAACATCCAAGGAAAGGAATTTTTCTCTTTTTGCAAAGTTGATTCTTTGGCTTCATTTTTCCCTCCCAAGAAGCTTAAGTCTTCTCAGTATTTATGTTGATGAAACATCATCAGTATAATTAAGTACTTGGCTTTAAGCACACAGCTAGAGGATTAATTATTTGAGAGAGAAATATATATTTGGATACCTATTTGGTCAGTTCCAAGCACACAGTTCCTTTGGAAATCCTGTATCAAAACAGATTATATTGTATGCAGAGCCAGAATATCTGCCAAGGGCT
This sequence comes from Thinocorus orbignyianus, assembly GCA_013400375.1. Taxonomy (NCBI): domain Eukaryota; kingdom Metazoa; phylum Chordata; class Aves; order Ciconiiformes; family Thinocoridae; genus Thinocorus; species Thinocorus orbignyianus. The sequence continues at coordinate 469,030 of VXBW01006447.1, forward strand.
AGTACAAGGTAACAACTCCTCTTGAAAAGTACTATGTTGAAAACTTCTGAACAAATGAGGTTTGAGGCTGCATATTATGAAATAGTATTCTGGGCAAGCGAACTGGCAAAAGTTTGAGAGGCCAGTCATTAGGGGATTAAGTAAATTCAAATTCCATTCAGCTGTGTCAACAAAGAGTCGAATCCGTTGTGGATTACTACCAAAATGTGAAATTCACACCCTCAGAGAGAAAAGCCTTAATTAGAAAAGCTACCACAGTATGTACTAATCAACCCTCTTCTTGGCAGTCATTACGGATATGCCAACAGCTGAATGAACAGTCTGGGAACCAGGCAGCTGCTGACAGTTTTTGGAAACAGGAGGTCCACCTCAGGAAAATTATTTATTATACGGTCTAGGTATTGAATACTGTCATTAGGGGACAGGCATAGTGTTGGACTAAGACTAGTGATTAGGCTTCTGATTTTTCTCCTTCTTTTTCACATAACAACTAGCTTGGTGCATGTTGTTCTTACCTTTTCTAACAGCCGGACGAAACAGCTTTAGAGAGAGGGAATGAGAAATCAAGCAACACGCTTTTTGTTCAGTATTTTCAAATGAGAGCTTAGATGCATAGTTCAGACCAATATTCTTCATTCTAAGTGATATTGTATTTATCATCCTTAGATAGGGAAAAGAAAAAAAAAAAAAAAAGGGAAAATATTTCACACCAGAAAAGAAAAGTAAACTTATGTCTATATAATTCAATGATACATCTACTTGTCTGCTGAGTTCAAGAGACAGTAAGTCTGAGTTTATAAAATGTTCTTTTAGAAATAAACCATCAGATGGGTAAAATTCAGGCTCTCAAGCCTCACGGTTGTGGTCCTGAATGGTAAACCACTGAGTATACAAAGTAGACAAAAAAGTATAGAGCATACAAAAAGCAAACATTTTATATATCAGCATCTACAAAGAAGAGTGAGAGTTATGAAGTAGGTATTTTGAGTAGGATGTAGTGAAAACATTTGTCTACTATCACATCCAGACTTCAGAAACAGATGTCATGACATTATACTTATTCGCATTGGTTTCATTATGCTGATGCCTAGAACACCAATAAGGAGGTACCTTTAAAGGTACTGTGTAGACACATGTTCACAGGATAAATAGATAAGGCAGTGAAAGAAGAGGAAATTAAATGGAGGGCCATTTATCTCAAAGCACATCGTGGCCAGGAAAAGCCTGCACTGCTATGAGTGTCATGATGTCCATCGTGCTGGACCAGTGAACATCTTAGCAGGGACCTGCATTGTAACACACCTAAACCTGCCTGGGGCTTGGTATGTGACTGGGAGAGTGCAGTTATACAAGCATGTAGAATCAAAGCATACATTTTACAAATTAACATCTCATTAGATTTACTGCTCATCATATTTTTACCAAGACAATGCACTTAGTGTTAATTCTTATCGACACCTACGTGTGTGTGCATGTTAAGGGCATCTCTTGGACTGCTGCCATGAGCCATGATTTTGGAAAGGAAGCCTGTGACTGTCAGCTGTCCATATATAAGGGAGTTAGGGGAGGCTGTGGCATACCTGTCAGCAGTTTTCAATCTGTGCGTAAGACAAGACATGGATATTTGTAGGAAGTGTAAGGGCTACTCAACCGTTCACAGAGCCCTGGGAGGGCTCAAAGAAACAGCGTGTTGCTGTCTTCATATTTTTAGTGCCTGAGTGCCCTGAGCACAAGCCAGAGTGCTCAGATGGTGGCCAAGATGGGTCACGCACTGTGGTTACCACTGTTACCAAGGTTGTTTTTTTGGGGGCAAGGTCAGGTTGGCTCAGTCAGCACTAAAGACACATTCATGCACCAGGAGTCTGATCGTTCTCAGTCTTTTGTGGGAACTCAGAACTAGGCAGCTTTTGAAATAGAAAGAAGATATTGAGATGGCTTTTCTCTGCAATAGTTTGAGAATTATTCCAGGCATGACCTGCCCTTAAAATTTCCATTATCTGCTCAGGGAGCAGTATCAGTGTCCTTCCTCGGTAAGGCTTTTAAAACAAATATGAGATCTCTTCTGTCAATACGGGGTGCTGAGATTTATTTTTAAAAGTAAATAATAGCATTTCATAGTCCTTTTACCTACTTTCTCAACTACTTTCCTCTCTCTCTGCGCTGTACTTCTAATAAAGTGTTCATCCAAATCACAGTAAGGGTCCTACCACAAAGACCTACCATTCTTTTTTAAGATAATTACAAAACTGAGAAGATTCTTTTTTACTAAAACCCCATGTACGTGTTGATTGTTTTAGAGACCAGCCTCAACGATGCTGTATCCTTTCTTCCTGAAAGGTGCTGTAAGGATATGTCTGCATTACTAGACACTTCGCAATTTTCAAGTCTAGATGAATGCCCTACCTATCCCCCAGCCTCATATCAGCACAAGACCCCGGCACATGCTGCATTCCTCAGCACATCACAGGCACTAGTCTGTAGACAGCTTAATTTACCTTCCTAAGCACCATAAACTTTCTGTAGGTAAAGTTAGTACTGCATAGTCTGTGAAGTCTCATATATTACCTCCTAAGACTTAAAGGCTGGTCTCAGATGTCTCCTTTCCCCACTCCATAAAACCATAATCTTATGAGGACCATTGATTTTTCAAGTTAATGTTCCATCTTCAACTCCCACCATGGAGAAAATGGTTTTATTTTGTTATTTGCACTATGGAGTTTTTCCAGAAGGAACAACACTAACACTGCCACAGGAATGGGGAAGGAGGAGAAAAGCAAAATGTTATTTATCACCATAGCCTGAGGGCGTAAAAACAGACTGCAAATATCATATGCCTCGTATGCCTCTTTTTTTTTTTTAATTTTTTTTTAAGGTATTTCCATCATGATATTACTGTATAAAAGATTAATTTCTGGCTTTGGGTTTTTTTTTTCTTTCCCCTTTGGAGCTGAAAAGCTCACTGAATTTAAATAGGAAGAAAAAAAAATATCTCTCTTAGCCACTCTAGCAACCAACTGTAGTATATGAAATTGTTCAAATGTTTTTCATGGTGAAACTATCGGAATACCTGATAGAACAGAAAAACCTTATGTGTGCATGGCGTTGTAATACACAATTAGAAGTGCCCACTGAACTCCCTGTTCATGCCACACTGTACTGTATCCTCCTATAGAAAGGGTTCCACGACCAGGAAGATGTATAGCATTGACCTGTTCTAGTCCCTCACACCCTGAGAAAGTACAATGAGGTTCTTGAAGTGTGTGTCCACTTCCCCCTGGACAGTAAGAGCCAGGATGAAACCAATTCAGGTTTCCAGAACAGTGTCTCCTGTTTTAGGAAACCTTAGGAGTTCTTTCTCTGGTACCTTACTATTGCCTTCTGCTATTTCCTATTATTTCACCATTCCGTGTCAGAGGAACTCCACCTCCTGGTTGAATATGTTGCTCAAGCACCCAGGTAAGAGCACATGTAATGCCCACTTTGTTGCACACAGTGAGTAGCTATTGAATTGTGCAAGACTGACCAAGCTGTCTTCTCCAGCCAGGGAAGGGGGCTGTTATTTAGGGAGTCGGTGAAGCAGGGACTATGGTTTTGGTACAGTGTTCTCTGAGATACTCAACCACTTCTCCTTTCAGCACCGGTCTTATAACAGTTACGCCTTTGTCTCCTGGTGGAACACCATTATTTGCAGATTATGGAGTTCTTCTGTTACCAAATCTTGGAAAGCAGGCAGGATTTCCACCTTTATTTTGCAATGGCTATGATGAGAAAGAAGATCCATGAGGAGAAACCAGAGTGTGCTCACTTGTGACTGCCCAACAAACAACTTCTTTTTAGCTGCATGACTGCATAAACGTTGAGGCATTCATGCTGTACATTACTAGGGATGAGGCTATAGACATCTTGAGTGCTACACACTCTGTAGAACATGAAGAACACATCTGTACTAAGAGTGAATTGCAGTTAAAATGAGCACCAATTCTGGAAGATGTGTCTTGCCTATACTTGAATGGATACTTGCACGCAGATGAAGCATATTGTTAATATTTACAGTAAATTTTTTTTGTTTAAATTAATATTTAATATCTTCATTGATTTACCTAAAGACTTATACTGGTCTGGTTTTGTAGGATTTTGTCAAATCCATTTTCCTGATGAGTCCTGTGCTGTTAGCTGTCCCCACATCTGACCCATGCCATAAGATGATACACTCTCTGAAGGGTACAGAAGCCCTCAGCAGGCTTACATGAGTGCCTACTCAGCAGTATCAGCTATGTGAATTATTCTGGTTCTCTCCTATGCATTTATGGCTTGTGAGGGTTTTGTGTCTTTTTAAGCCTATTTGCCTCTTAGCAAAGAAAGCACAAAGCAGATGGACTGCAAAATCAGCGTTCTCCCGTTGTTTACACCACCCATAGTATTTTCTGCTCACTTGTCACATTTTGTTTGTGATATTTTTGGAAACACAGGGGAATTAAGAAGTCACAGACTTGACATTTTATCTTGCCCTTTAAGAGCATTGTGCACAGTCATTGATCCAACAAGATTTCATAAAAGGCAATTTACCGAAAAAAGAAGAAAGATTTTAATCCATTTGACATGACTCGAGGGTGTACTCAACAGCAATATCTGCTGTGCACATTTTTGCTTCAGTAAGAAGAGAAAATGCTTTTGCATTAAAACTTTCTCTTGGTTCTGCTGTTGTTAAACTCTGGGAACAAGATGAAGGATTCTGATGTGCCATGGCTTAACTTGTGCAGTGTCAGGCATAAGACTTCATCAGAAAGTATCTTTATTTTCACTTAACAGACTGATGGAATAACCATTTTTACTCTCTGCCTTTCAGTAAATTACTATGCTGTGCTAGTTCATATCAATATTTTTCCCATGACATAAAAATCATATGTAATTTAGTTAAATATAACAGGGATTGTCTAGTAAAAATTCTCTGTACACAGGACAGGATCCTTTAAAACTTGACCTTTTGGCAAGTATCATTGCTGCATGGGGACTGTCAAACAGTTCCTCAGATTTAAAATTAAGGTCAGAGGGTTTGAATCGAGCAGTTTGGGTTCCTCTACTTCTCAAAACCAGAAAATGTCTGGCATTAAGTATAAAATCTGATTTTTCTCTGCTTTTTGCTTAGATTCAAACAGGAGTGTCATTCTTCTTAATAGATTTAAAATTAGTTTTTTCACATAAAGTTTGACATTTTCAAGAAAAAATAAATTGTTGAGATTTTTTTTATGTATGTATCCTTTTATTGGGAAGAGTTTCCATTTTTCAGACAATCCTAGCACAAATCACCACTCAGGACACTTAAATTTGGTTTTCAGTTGTTCTTTGTTGGGTTCATGCTTCTGGGGGTATTATAGAGGCTAAATGAGATGAATAAATGGATTTTTAACAGTTGTTACAATGAACACTTGCCGACTTGTTCTCAGCTTGAAAAATAAAGCTTTTAAGATTTACTATTTAGCAACCTTTCTCCAAAAGTAATATTTAATTAGAACCTGTAGTGCACTGAGACAGAAATAACACAGAGTTTCTGACTCACAAATTATTGCCCCTGTTTTAAGAATGAGGCAATAAAATCTCTCTCCTGATAGTTTAGAAACAGTTCACTGGACTAGGTGAGCATGGTCATGTACTATACTTTCTCCATGCAAAATCAATCCTATAGGAATTTATTAGCTGTATCATGTTGTAATATAAATTTCAAACTTTTTTAATTTGCCTTCTATACCGATAATCTTCATACTGTCTAAGAAAAAAATGAACATACTCATCTCAGTATATTACCATTTTCCTGTTGACTTAGGTCATAAAAGTGGATGTTTGTTAAAAGTAAGCACAATTCTTTTACATTTTTGCTAGTCACTAAAACAGCAATACTATTGGGAGTCAGAAATAAATCAGAAACAGTCATAAATTAAGGCAACTTTTCAAAACTGAATTGAACAATTTCCTAAATTAAATGAGAAATCAAAAGCACGGGTGGATAAGCAATATACTTTTGGTGTCAGTTTAGTGGCTGCAAAATGTGCTATAATGTAAAGAACGGAGCCAAGTTCTTCAGTCAGGCTTTCTCCTTCCCTCCACTGGAGCAGGACCAACCCCAGAAGGGTCTGAATGTACTTGTGATTTGTAGTTGGTTCTAGCTTTGTTGTATATTTCCATAGCTTGAAATATAAACCTTTTTTGGGAAGCTACAGCTCTTGAGTCGTGCTGGCAATCTTTGAGTCAGCAAACACCATTTGAAGACACATATTTTTGGTCTATCCTTATTCTCATTCTTCTTCCTCCCATACCCCCTTCTGGCACAGCAAATAGGGCCCCTGTGGCCTTACGCAGAAAGGAGAATGAGAAGACTCATCATGGTACCAGAAAGATGCAAGAAGCCAGGAGCAGGTAACAGTGAGCATCTGTGTAGAGCCCTCTGACTGCTAAAAGTGTTGTAAACATGTAAGTGGATGTTCATCCAGTGATTTTGTGAAGTTGAGTTGTGATTTTGTTGAAAGGCTGACTACTGTGCAACAGACTCCTATTTTAGAAACAAGTGAAGAAAGAAGAAGATTCATGTTAAGTTGAAGATTTGCAGTGTAGGTATGCAAAGGTATGCTGAGGTACTTCAAGTCTGTTGAGAATTCAACCATACTGACACTTCAGGATTTGGGGCTGTAATGTTTCTGTCACAGACAAGGTGAGGTGACAAGATGCTATCAATCAGACTTATTTTGTGCTAGTTCTAGCCTAGAGAAAAAAGTCATACACAGAGGAAGCAGTAATTACCTCTCTTCTCTCATTTTTCAGAGACTGTTGGAAGGGATGGCAGTTTTCTCAATCATTGCAAAAATATTGTTGAAAGAAACCAACTCAAAATTCAGGAGAGGAAGATAGAAAAGAGCTGATGTTTCTGAAATAAGAAAGTTTTCACAACAGAAAAAAAGAAATATATCAAATGGCATTTTATCAATCAGTTTGACAAAGATCTCAATGGCATACCTGAAAAGTTGACGCACTCTCATTTACAGATTTTCTTTCATTTTGACTACAGAGTTCAGAGAAAATACTTCATACACTGCATTCTACAATCATTTTTTTAATTGTCAGCAAGAAGTGCTGTTTGGAAATAGCATCGAACATACAGCTGCACTTGTATACAATGTGTACAAAAGCTCAATAACAGACACTTTCAAAATGTGCATACGGGGTGAGTAACGTAAAGTTTCAGACGGATGAACTAATTTCCTCACACCATGCTACAAGAATTTGAGAGGAGGTATACACAATTTAGGTTACTTATGCAAAACAAGGCTCTGAGTATGAACCAAAATTGTGCAGATTTCCTGACAAAAAGGAGTTATAGTCTACCTGGGAATACCTTCCCTGCACAGTGAAAAAGAACAGGCTGTAGCTTGCATTTCTGCCAGAAGGCAGACTCATGCTGTCCATACCACACATAGCAATTTGAGACACTGAGAGAAGAGCGTAAATCAAACACAAGCATCAGATCTACTATAAATTAGATTATTACTTTTTCCAGCAGGGTACCTGTATCATCTGGTAATGTCCACATCAGATAAATGCCTTCAGGAAATAAAATCCACAATGGATTTAGAAGGCCTATGAAATGTTATGCTGTGTAGAGAGATTGCCAAACAAAATGAGAAGCAGGGAACCAGAAAAAGAAAAATGTAGAAATAAAAGAGCAACTTGATCATAGTCAATGATCACCACTGAGAACTGCGAAAGGGAGGTTTTAAGCTTTTGTGTTTTGCAGGTGTAAAATACAGGTGAGTAAAAATGATTCATGACTGATCAGAGCAGAGGAATATAAAACTCTGGCTGGCATCCAGGAAGAATTAGTGGCATAAAACTAAACAGGCGTTCTGAGAACACGTGGCCTGACATGGAATTAAAGCATGGAGAGAGAGAAGAAGAGGTGAAACAGAGAAAAAGGAGGATGAGGCAGCACCAGGCAGCTATGGATGACAACTTCCTAAACTGTTACAGATAAATTTACGAGATCACATCAATCTTCTCCATCCTGCAGAGTCTTCCAAGGAGCCACCAAAGTCACAGGGCTACTGCAGTCATCTAGGGCAGGCAATATGGAGCTAGTCCACACTGAACTTCATAAATTTTGTCATTTGAATGCTGCACACAACTTTACATTACATACTATCGGTTCCACCAGCTGGACCATGTTGATTGACATTCAGACCTTCAATCTGCTGCTCTCTCTGTTGAATGCTAACAACTGGGGATTTTTTTTTTCAGGTAATTATCTAGTATCATGTACAGATTATATCAATGTACCATCTTCTTGCTTTAAAAATTAGGGCAGGGGGACAGCTGGCCTTGAAGTTTTGGGAAATGGGAAAGAAATTTTGAACTTCAGCTGGCTACGCGGAGTTAAAAATACAACTGAATTAACAGCAAATGCATCAAAAAGGACAAAAGGAACTATAAGTTGCTACATTGTATTAGCACTTGAGTTTTTGAGATTTTGAGACTAGCACTAATTCTGAAATCCAATCTAAATTTCTAGCTTACTTTCTACTGTTAACCTTAGAGAAGTCACTGCAGAAGTACAGGCTACAGTGTTGTGACAGAGACAGATCTGTGCTGGAGCAGTTCCACTCAATTTATAAGAAAGAACTATTTAAAATTACATTTGGCTCATGGAATGGCCATAAAAAACTAGTTCCACAAGGTGCCACTGTCTGACACTACTGCCCTTTCTCCTGAGCATCTCCTTTCTGGACCTCAGACCCAGAAGAGACTCTGCCCCATCTAACCTCTCACCTGGCTTGGGGAACAATTAGTATGACAGCATCCAGCTGTATAAGAGGGGAATCAGCTCTGATCCCATCAGCTCTTTCAGCAAAAGCCAGTGCAGCCCTGGAACAGAAAAGAAACTTTTATATGCATGGCCTTACGAGAGTTTTTGCAGCAACAAGCAGCAAAAATTGTGTCCATTTGTCTAGCTGTGTTGACATGTGAACTGATTTTAAAAAAGAAGAAAAAAAATAGTAAATAAAAAAATAGAATGAGGTATTCTAGAGCTGAACACTACTTTCTTGTGGTCTGAAGGGCAGCTTCACAAGCCTTGTATAAGGTATCCCCAGCAGAGGAGTGTGAATGAAAAGAGAGAGCTGTCAACGCTTGTAGCAAATTTATTCTGGGCAGGATGGTAATTGGTAAGGACAGCTTCACTCACCATAGCCTGCTGTTTTAATCCCAGTTCTTCTCTAACCACACATGTAGAAAACATTCTTCTGGGAATACCGACAAAGACCTGTACACTGTTCACAGCACTGAATGCGTCACAAGAGGGAAAAAAAAAAAAGAAAAAAAAACCACAAACAAACAAAAACCAACCAAACAAAAAAAACCCTCCAAAACACAAACATATGAAAATCCTTCTTTTAGGCAGTCCAGGCAGGATTTTCAGAAGTGCACTAACTATTTATGCACTCCCTGTTCATGCCACACTGTACTGTATCCTCTTATAGAAAGGGTTCCACAACCAGGAAGATGTATAGCATTGACCTGTTCTAGTCCCTCACACCCTGAGAAAGTACAATGAGGTTCTTGAAGTGTGTGTCCACTTCCCCCTGGACAGTAAGAGCCAGGATGAAACCAATTCAGGTTTCCAGAACAGTGTCTCCTGTTTCAGAAAACCTTAGGAGCTCTTTCTCTGGTACCTTACTATTGCCTTCTGCTATTTCCTATTATTTCACCATTCCATGTCAGAGGAACTCCACCTCCTGATTGAATATGTTGCTCAAGCACCCAGGTAAGAGCACATGTAATGCCCACTTTGTTGCACACAGTGAGTAGCTATTGAATTGTGCAAGACTGACCAAGCTGTCTTCTCCAGCCAGGGAAGGGGGCTGTTATTTTCCTTCAGGAAAAGAAAAAGTGTCTTTTAAAGCAGAGATTTTCAACAGCACTTAAGCTTTGTTTAGGCTAATAAACAGATAAACAATATGTGCAAGTGGAAGAGCAAAAGAGCTGGTACTAAAGCCACCAATGCCAGCTACCCACGTGTCATCATTTGGAGTTTATTTCATACAAGAGCTTCTCTGCTTCCACGGTCTGGATGATCACTAGTGATCAGAGTATGTTAAGCGTGTTCTTGAAGGGCATCTCTCAGTTTGGTTTTGTCTGGTAGTAATTTGAGTTCTGCACTCAGAGACTGCTCTGAGCTGTAGGAAGCCTTGTCACAGAACCTCTCTGAAAAAGTCTCTTAGAATTTTACCTCTGAGTGTTCAGCCATGTCATTACACTTAGCATCCTTCTTAGCTCTGTACTGACATCATAGAATCATAGAATGGTTTGGATTGGAAGGAACCTTAAAGATCATCCAGTTCCAACCCCCCTGCCATGGGCAGGGACACCTCCCACTAGACCACACTGCTCAAAGCCCCATCCAGCCTGGCCTTGAACCCCTCCAGGCATGGGGCAGCCACAGCTTCTCTGGGCAGCCTGTTCCAGTGTCTCACCACCCTCACAGGAAAGAATTTCTTCCTAATATCCAATCTAAATCTCTCTTCTTTCAGTTTAAAGCATTTACCCCTCATCCCATTGCTCCAGTCCCTGACAAAGTATCCTTCTCCAGCTCTCCTGCAGCTCCCTTCAGATCCTGGAAGGCTCCTCTAAGGTATCCCCAGAACCTTCTCTTCTCCAGGCTGAACAGCCCCAGGTCTCTCAGACTGTCTTCAAAGGAGAAGTGTTTTGGTCGCATCAGTTAGTGGTAGCAAATATAAAGTATGCAGACATTCTAAGTATTATAAGCTTCACAAATCAAAGAAATGAGTTTTCAGACACTAAGTTTTAGAAAGCCTACACGTTGCACACATCATTTTTCTTTCAAGATGTTAATCACAAAAAGAATGCAATTTCAGCAGATAAACAGCTGACCTCAACAGCAAACAGAACCCCCCAAAAATAAATTCTCATCTCTGCATCTGCCAAAGTGAAAATAGGAGGTGGATTTAAATGAGGTAAAGATCTGGCACTCAATACTTGAATAATTTTTATCAGAAACTAAAATCTATACATTGCAATGGCTCCTTAACTGGTTCAAAAAATGCCTACCACTCTTAATGAACACTGCTTGTACACACAGAACAGCCAAAATCATGCAAAAGCAATTAAAGTGAGACATAATCCTGGATCAATATTCAGTTAAAAATACATAATTTTCAGATCTAAAAATCTATACATTTTAAAGCAATGTTCGATCAGCTACACTAATACTCTCACCATTATTTTTCTATTTTAAATGTTCATTAGCATCTCCTTTAAAGTACAATACGGATCTGGATTTGTTTTCTTGATAAAACACGCTCTTCGCTTCTACCTAAAAGTAAGACTAGGAGTGAAATAATCTCAGATTGGCCAGACTCTAACAGATCCTGTGTTCTGAGGACTCAGATGGCCTAAGTATATGAGACCCAGAAGTGAAGTGATTACAAACTGCAGAGAAAAAGTTCAAATTTGTTCAGCAGTCAAAAAAATCACACCCATTAAATCATAACGACATTTCTTGCTTCAAGTTGTGCCCATTCAGTTGCGTCATGCTAGTCGCTGTGTTCCTGGTATTGCTTTTCAGGGAACTCATCTGAATGGCAGAAGAGTTGCGCAAGTAGCTGGCAGACCTCTCTTGCCGAGCTTTCTTCCTGCAGCAAAGCTGGTTGTTGAAATGTCTTCTAAAACTCTCGCTGAGAAAATACAGTGCAAACGGGTTGACACAAGAGTTGCAGAAGCTTAGCACTCGGGCCACTAAGGTAACAACCATGTGTCCCATCGATGGATCAATCTCATTGTAGTTAAAAGACCGATACATGTATAGCACGTGGTTAGGAAACCAGCAGATAGCAAAGAAGCCAACAAAAACCAGCACAATTTTTGCCAGTCGTTTCCGAGTTTCCATCTAAAAAGATGAAGAGAACCCAAATGAACAACAACAAATAGAACTGCTCCGTGACAGACTTAATTAAAACATGCAGCATTTTGCTTCATGTTATCTTTAACAGCAATCGTAAGTATGGCCAGTAAAAATGCTTCTTTCAGGGGCTGAATTACATTTTCTATCTCATTTACTTTCCTTTCCCACTTTCAGTTTACTTTCAGTGAAAGATCCTATCTGTTTGTGGTCACAGAAGGTTGCTCTTTCTATACGATACACGCAGCAAGAGGGATTCATGACCCAAGTAAATGCTGGCTTTCAGCCTGGAAGCACGCTCCAAAGGATGCCATGAAACATACCTTTTTCTGATGAGACCTCAGCACTTAGCTTGAAAGTCAGCTTTAGTTAGAAAGCTATTTAGAAACCATTGGCTTTGAAACATAGAGGTATTTTGAGATAAATGTAGAGGCATTGCTAGGGTGGTTGCTATACGATGGTACTTACATCCCAATATTTGGCCTGAAATGCCTCAGCTTGCACCTCCCTCCTAGACAAATCACCAAAACCACATTGCACAGTCTGAAGCACTTTCATTCCAAGGTAAGGTGAAAGGTTCAGTTAATCTTCAGCGGTGATGCGAACAAAATGTACCTTAATTGCAGTGCTAAAGTATAATTGTATTACAATGTAGAGACTGAGAGTGGCTGAAAAGCTGACAGGAAATGAGCCTAGGCAGTGATTCCAAAATGACAGAGGGAGAGAAACTGGCCGTGTAGAAGGCACCAAAAGGGAGGCAGGAACTACGTTTTCCTCCCAAAAGATTTATTATTTATGTCAAGTACCAAAGTTTTGCACAGGCAAGAAAAGTTTTCTAGCTTTGTTCAATTTTTTATCAATTTTAACCTGAAAAACTCAAGTGGATTTATTCCAACAGGGTTTCAAAACCTGTGAAATATATTCGTAAATACTTTTCTTGCCTCCACCTAAACCAAAACCAGTGAAGAATTCGCAAAAGATAGGAAAACTCTACCATTCTCATTTGGTAGGATTTGCACTTAAATAGATTGCAAAGGCAGACAAAAAGGTACAGAGGTATAGAGTGAATACTACACTTTCATGCTATGACCTAAAGAAACGTGAGTTGATAGTGATAGTCTGAATTTAATTCCTCTTGCTGGGAATTATGTAAGTACACCGGAATTTTCTATTCTTCAGAGCCTCATAGATTGACAAAAAGAAAAAAAAAACAAAACCACTAAGCAGAATGAAAAAATATGTTCTTACTTTGAAAATACATGCGAATCCAGAAATGTGATATAAATTAAATATTGTTTCCATCCTGAGGGTTCAGCCAAAGGCTGCCTATATTTCACAGGAAAATAAAATAATACATGAAGTACTAATATGTATGCATTTTTGAGAAGAAACAGGCCAGAGCAGAAATGAAGTTCTGAGCAAAAAGGACATGAGGGAATGTGGTCTTTCTTCTTAATAGAATACGTACACGCTATGTATGCAGGGAGATTTCTGTCAGCGTAAAGGTATTTTCTAAAATTTTGGCAGAGAAAACCCTCCCAAATTGTTCTAATGCGCATAATTCTTTTTCTCTATCAATACTATCCCTTTTTAAAAGTAGCTGAGGCACTTTTTCTGCAAATGCTATTGTTTGTGCATGTAAATGTTCCTGCTAATGAACAGCCTGTTGCTCTCTTACTGCTTCCTATGCCTTACAGGGAAGTCGGCTTTGTCCAGCATGTTAAAATGCTTTGTCTCAAAGTTATACAGAACCTATACCAAACGTTTCATAGCAGATACAACAGCAAAGGTATTTAAAAAGAGCCAGTTCAGGATTGTATCCCAGAAAGATCTACCAAGAAAGCCAAAAATTAATCAGTTCATGCACTGTGTTAATATTTTCAGCACTCCTCAGTATAAGAAGAATCTTAGATCCCTTAAGAAAAATATTCCTTCCCGATGTCATGTTTTCCCTTTCTAAGCACAAAACAGAGAGAATTCTCAAAAATTTCATGCAAGATTTCTTCCCCCAAATGGCTGTCAATAGAGAGAGGTGAAGTCATTTACCATTAACTACAAAAGCATTTTTCCCCAGTAAGAATGCAAGCAATGGTTACAGTAAAAATGCATAAGAACATATACACCAACCCCATTTCTCGTTAGGAATACACACTGAAGGCATTGAATTTATATTTCTCCTTGCTCAAATTCATTTACACATCGGGCTTAATACTGAGTAATTGTGAAAACAAGGAGATTTTTCAGATAATCTTGGGTTTAGCTCATGCATGTGGAAACTGTACTAATCCTCTACAAAATCCAATAATTTGGATGTTGTAGTTCCTGTACTTTGTAAGTATAATCAGCACACGAGTCTTTCATCAGGATGTTAAAAAAGCAAATTGCTTACCTGTCTTTTGGAATGTTCACTGTATTCTCCAGGGATGTTGTGAGCACTTTTTATTAAACTCTTTGCAATGTGATAGTAGTAGACACTGATAATGGCAAGGGGGATAAGAAAATACACAAGGAAAATCAGCACAGAATGAATTTTCGGGTGCATGTCGTCTGTCATGGGGTACGGTATGCATGCTGTGAAAGTGGCGTTGTGCGTGTCATTGATGTGGGCCAGTTCAGAGAAGACTGCTTCAGGAACTGCCAGGAGCATGGAGATCACCCAGATGGCAATGGCTTTAACGCAGGTCCATAGCACTGCACTGGAGGTCTGGATGTCCATGGGATTTACAATTGCTTTGTACCTGAAATTGATCAAATTGCAGATGCAAATTAAAAGGTGTCTTTTCAAACTCAACGCGTGATTCATAAGGCAAATTTTGTTCTTATTTGAAATCTCAACAGGTTTATAATATTTCTTAAATTTGTATTTTTTAAATCCTTAGCTTTACCTGCACATATACTCACCAGAGGTGGCAAAAGTACCTGGATACAGCCTGTGGCCGTAGGTGCCTATTCCACAACAGCCTGGTGAAAGCACAGAAGCAGCCACAACTCCACTCTTTCTTTCCCCAAATCCTCCCAAGAAACGCACATCCTACCTCCATGCCTCCACCTCACTCTCACAGTAATACCCAGCGTTAATCATCTCCTGCCCATCAGCAACAGCCACTGTGAGGGATGCTCTTGCCTTCCCATCCCAGCACCTTCCTGCACACTGATATAGTGTCCTGATAGATATAAGCATCTTCATAAAGTCAGGCAGGAATGAGTCCCAATGGCCTGTGCAGAAGTATTAAACTCTTAAAGAAAGGTAACATTTCCACATAAACAAGTGGAGGCTGTTACATATGGTTGCATATAAACCTTTGCAGAATTGATAATTTCATTACCATCACAGTGAAAAAAAGAGAGTGGGAACACCACACTACAGCAAAGTAAAATAAACAAATAGAAGTAGACGACAGTAAGGAATTATCTTATTTAAAGAAAAAAATTGTTACAGAAGGTGATGCAAAGTGCAACCTACCACAAGAAAAGGTCAGGTTTATAAGGCCAAATATACTTTGGGAAAAATGTTTCAAGGATACCTAAATGTTTTTCTCAGAGTTTGAATTTACTTTTAAAACATTTCTTTTCAAAACATACGTAAATTATAGAACCATAGAATCATTTATGTTGCAAAAGACCTCTAAGGTTGCCAAATCCAACCGTCAACCCAGGACAGCCAAGTCCACCACTAAACCATGCCCCTCAGCACCACATATTTTAATGTTTTTATTAAAAAATGAACAGTGAACAAAACGTTTTCATTTGTCCAAGCTGTGGTAATTTGGAAAGCTGTTTTATAGAACCATAGAATGGGTAGAGTTGGAAGAGACCTTAAAGATCATCCAGTTCTAAGCCCCCAGCCATGGGCAGGGACACCTCCCACCAGAGCAGGTTGCTCCAAGCCCCATCCAGCCTGGCCTTGAACCCCTCCAGGGATGGGGCAACCACAGTTTCTCTGGGCAATCTGTTCCAGTGTCTCACCAAAGGGTGAATCAGATTTCAGTGCATCAGATCACCCTCTGAGGTGCTTATTTTTCTCTGATAGCTATACAATGAGTGAGAAGAACTGTAACTTAGATGTCTCTGCTTGGTGATAAAACTCCTTATCTGTGCGTGTAGACACATATACATGCACATACAAATCTAAATACATATGGGAATAAACAGGTGTCTAAATACAAACCCAGGGTTAGGTTGTGGCTAACTATAAAGTAGCTGCTGAAGGGAATGCTGAAAAATGGAGTTGTAATCCCAAACACCTTTTATGGCCAATTTGCAGGTCCTGATAGGTACATCATAACCCCTCAAAACCTTGAGCAGATGCTTGAGGAATTGCAGATAAAAGCCATATCCCCAGCAGCACATTGCGAGTTTGCTGGAAGCCAACAGTGGAAAAGGCTGTGCCATGAAAATGTCTGGAACAGAGCACTGCCCTGGTGCAAACGTTTTCCTCAGAGAATATCTAAGTCGCAACGTGCCTTGAAATCCTCTTTCTTGGGACTGTGATAAATTGTCTTATCACTAAATAATTAAAAGTAATGGCTACTTATGTTCACATCCTCTCTGAATTCAAAGAGAGGATTTTTACTGTGCCTTCACCCTCATTACAGAGTAGAAAATTAAGCTCAGTAAATTGTATCTACTAATCTATGTTTACCATTTTTTCTAACACACAATGAGAAACTCCCTGGACACCAAGGTGTAAAGAGATATTTTATACTGCCATGGGAGGGACAGAAGCTTCCGCACAAAGCATGAACACTCCCCAGCACAAACTGCAACCTTATTATTCAATAATTTGCTTCCTATTGCTGTCTGCCTTGATCTCATTACATAAAGACAGACCTTCTATTTCATTTTACTCAACTGGAGTGACGTCAAGTCCTCACATCTGCTCATTTCTTTAGCACTTCATATTGCTGGGAAAGAAGAGTTTGTTTGGGGGCTTTAGCGGGGCGTACAGGGGGGGAGGCATCAGGTAAAAATTACATTTTGTACTACAGATTTTTTTTTCCCCTCTCTTTCCCCATTGCAGCATTTCAAAATATTTTGATCATCACCCAAGACAGTGACAACGTCACACACAAGTCATTGTTTTAGTAGTGCTTGATCCAGTTAATATCTAAAGGGGAGATCTTTTCGGAAGCTTTTGCATTAGTAGGAAATGTGGCATATATTTGTGCCTTGGCATCTGTTTCTCTTTCAGCAAATAGCACGCTTTCCCCTGAGATACAACTCATTCCAAGTTGGAAAGCACTGGAGCAGAGTGGCCTTTCTCACAAAACCAGTTGGGCTCAGTTCCAAAAAAACTTCTTTAATCCTACCAAAATTCTACTTGCTATTTCAGCTGACTATAAGGTGGCACTCTCCTTCCCAGGACTCAGCCCTGCACTGTACTCCGTGTCAACAGGGAGGAAAAGGCACTAAAAGTGCTTTCTGAAATCTGTCATCTTGTTTGTACCTCTGAAAAGATAACAGAGTAGAGAGAGACAGGTTACAGATAAATGTGAAAAACTGAGTGAAATGAGAAGTGTTGCCAAAATGAACACCCCGCCTCTGCCTTTGTATAAAACCAGTGTAAGGCTGAAACCCATCACCAGCCATTCAAATTACAAAGTGCATACTCTCTATCAGTAAAACAACACTGATAAATCAGAGTAAAGGGGCAAATTACTTAGTCAAATTAGCAAGCAAAATCCATATTTTCCTTTATTTCACTGATGAAAAAAGGAAATTATAGGTTGCCATGAAGATCAGGAAATAATTACAAATATGCATTTGATTTTAATTAAAAGCCTTCATGTAAATTCTGTCCTCCTACGTCCTCTATCATTATCACTGCTGGCAAAGACACCCCAACTCAGGAAATACTTTTATAACAAGTTTCTTTTCTTTGGAGCTGTGGTTTCTGCCAACAGACACAAACGCCAAGTCACCCATTCTGCAGATATTGGGTTTATTTGTGTATTTTCATTATAAAGCAATCTCTTCCCTTTCATACAACCCCAAAAACAAGTGATGAAAGAAAGAATATCCTCTTCCTCCAGAGTTATGAATGTTTATTTCCTTATGAACTTCAGTATAGCTTATCTAGTCCTCCCCACCTCTGTTTTCAAAAGCTTTTGTAAAGGTATTTCTCGGCTCCCTATTAGTATGGGATGCTCTATTCCTGTCTCTGCTATTCCCCTCCCACATAGTTGACTTCAAGAGAAGCTTCTTCATGAGTAGTTCTCAGCTGTCCCTCTGTTGCAGTGCTACCTCTTTTTCTAGAGGACTCTGTTGTGGTGTCCTACAAAAACAAATTAAAAAGAAAAACCAAAACAACTCAACAATATTTAGGCAACCACCAGACTATGATTACAGCCTACCATTCTGAGCAGAATTCCCTCGATATTTCCTTGCACTTCTGTTTCTGTACCTTGCCATGTGTCTGTTTAAAAACCTTTCAGGTCAGGGACTTCCCTCTTGTTCCTGCTCATGTAGTACCCACCACAAACAGTTATCACCCAGTTTCCTACATGCCATCACAATGCAAATGAATAAATATAGTAATGAAGTGTCATAAAACAAGCACAAGCCTAATTCAGGCAGGACAGTTACATACTCCTTGATTTAATTTGCATTTTAATCCTGGAGCTGGTAGGTGTTGGTATTATTTGCTTTATTATAAAGCTTCTGCTTTAGGCATTGTTATTGTGTCATAGTGCTGCATTTCCCGCAAACAAGTAGTTTATTAAAACCATTTCTGTGGTAGCATTTTATTGTGCCATTGCAGGAAGATTTTGAACACAAAAAGGCAGCATTTAGCCTCACAATACAGAAGGATGCCAATATACCTGGATAGGTAACAAGACTGGATGGCCAACATTTGTTAAAAATACTAATATCATGTCCAGGTGTTGTCCACTCCACTAAAGTAGAATGAAATTTTGCATGGGGCCAAAGCTCTTTTCCTTGTTTGGGCCATTCTGTTGACTCAGTTCCAGTTGTATAATTAATAGGGAAACAATTTATCTAGCTGAGAACAATGTGGAGTCAATTGATCAGTGCTGTGGGAACTTCTTTCCCAACACACAAATAGCATTTTGCACAAATTTGCATTTATTCTATTTTATTCTTTTAAATTCTTGCAATTTAAGGTAATTTCTTCTTTTTTTTATACCGTTATTCACAACATTTTTTTTCTACACTCATGTCTTATGCAGAAAACTGCATTCACCAGGAATGAGCATCTCAGAGGTCTGATAGGCGAATATCATGAACAGTATTTCAAATGAAGACTAGCAGAACGTGTAAATACAATTAACCAAATGTCAATAGTATGTGTTCTGTGTTTCTCAGGGGGGAAATCCTAAGATTTTCCTAAGTGGAAAAAGTTTTCCACTCCATAGAAACATGCTCTGTTGAGTCAAAAACTGTCAATAAGGTTTCAACAAAACAAAACAAAACAAACAAACAAACAAAAAAGCCAAATTTAGTCTTTTGGATTATGATTTCTCCACCCTAAAAAGGATCTAAACAAAATTTTCCTGGGATGGGGCTTTTTTTTTTTCCACAGGAAACATATCACCTGTCCTGTTTACCCATTGTTAGAGAGGATAAATTCTCTTTTTCCTTTTCATTTTTTCTTCTCTTGCTACTTCTTTCTCTTGCTGCTCACCTCACATTAGCTATCTGTATTTCTTACAAGCTAGCACAAATCTTGTGATGGTAACTCACTGCCTGTAATCTGGCTTTTTAGTTCTACTTGCCTAAGCCCATTTATTTATAACTGCACTAGTTAAAAGTATCATTGTTAATTTGTTCAATTCTCCTCCTGAGAGCAATAGTAGTAAATTGTTTCACTGACTGTTATTCAGAAGCATTCATTTATGTCAGTATCCCCAGTAGATTTATATTTAAGTTGGATAATGCAAAGAGTCACTGACGAACATATTTTTACATATTTTAAGACAGACAAATTTTGTACATTTCTACTGTGAGAATGGAGANGATCAGGAGATAAATCTAGTAAAAAAACTTATGCTACATGTATATTAACAAAATAAACCACACTAGTGTCTGTTCTTCAACCTGGAAGCCAGGTGGTGTTTCCTGGAAACCCATAACCATTAACTCTTTAGCTTCTCAATACAAGGCTGCCGCATCAAAACAAAATAGTTAGTTTACACGTCTGTTCCTAATGCCCCTTGGGCTTGTATTTCATGCTGAATCAAGCCTAGAAATATTTAGGAGAATATTGATTGATTCAAGTCAAAACCACACCATAGGTTGCTTTCATAACCATTGGACAAGTGGTTGACTTCCAGTTCCCAGGCCTATGTTTTGGTACTGCTTAATATTGGGCTGTGTATACATATATAAATGTATATACACACATATATATGTACATATGTGCATACTTATCTGCATATCCATCATGTATTTACACATACTTGAATGAAGATGAGCTCATAAAATAGTCACTGCTGGAGCAGAAATTCAATAAAAATATCAGTTACAGGAACTAAAGCTCCTGGGAGAAGAAGTCCTGAACATAAAATACATTCAGTGCCAGTTTACCTTTATAAAATCGTTGCTGTTACAAAATCATTCCTCCCATTTCCTTTATGAAATCAGTAATAGACCATGCCATGGCAGACAACATAACTATTGTTACACTGGAGAACATTACATGGTCAGATGATTTTCAGAAATGTTACAAGCCAGGAAGAATTAAATAATGCATCTGGACCAGACTTCGGTTTTATTGTTTGGGAATCTAGACCCAGAATCTCTAATTTCTAAATTCAAAAAGCTGCAACCTCATTTATGTGTTCCAGTATAAATCTTAGTGGTAAATCCAGCCCAAATCATGACAATTACCATCTAGAATGTTTCACTCTGTCACTTTTAAACTTGTTTCCCGTCAATTTCAATTGCAACTTCTGTTGTAATTTTGCATTGGGGGAAAAAAAAAAAAAGTACACACTATAATAATATTTATTTATTTATTTATTTATTTATTTATTTAAAAAAAAGGAAATTAAAACTCACGTTTCGTTCAAGCAAAGCTAGAAACATGCAATTAACTCTACGTGTGTGTCCTGGTTCCAGTGGGCATAGAGTTAATTTTCACAAGGATCTGAGGTGGGAAACAGCCAGAATGTCTGACCCAAACTAGCCAAAGGGGTTTTCCATACCATATGCCCAGTATACAGCTGGGGGAGCTGGCTGAGGGAAGAGCTGGAATCTCAGCATGGATTTAGAAGTTACTAGAGGGGGTACACAGGGATTGTGATTGCATATGCCTTGATTCATCAGTACATAGAAAAAATACAGAAAGAATTTAGCACTAGGAATAAATAATCTGGAAGAATTAAACTATTTAAAATCAGGATTCAGTGACGTTGTGCCTTTTGGGAAGGATATATGAGAGATCTATCATTCTGCATATATATAAACAATATTTATTATATATTCTCTAACAAATTTATCATCACAGAAAATATCATAGAATCATAGAATGGTTCTAGGTTGGAAGGGACCTTGAAGAGCATCCAACCCCCCTGTGATGGGCAGGGACATCTTCCATCAGACCAGGTTGCTCAAAGCCCCNTGAATTTCAAATCATGTGAAATCTCTTCCCCAGACAGAGCATTGGTAGAGCTCATTTGATCTTTAACATTATTTCTGATAAACCCATTGCCATGGGTTGCAATATATAAGGGAATTGTGCACCATGTTATGGGAGTAGACAGAAGAAATCACAGAATTACAGAATCTTCATGATTGGAAGGGACCTCTAAAATCATTGAATCCAACCATACACACACAAACATACACAGACAAACCATAACCCACAAAACAGATCACCCAACCCAATAATCCTGGTCACTAGAGCATGCCCTGAAGTGCCACATCTACACATCTTTTAAATACCTCCAGGGATGGTGACTCCACCACCTTCCTGGGCAGGCTGTTCCAGTGCCTGACCACCCTCTCAGTAAAGTAATTCCAGGGTTTGACCATCCTCTCAGTAAAACAAATAAACATACGAAGATTTACATTCAGGCCTGCTTGGTAAGAACTGGGAGGAATTCAGCTGAAACTGCTGTTTAGCACCTGTTTTGTCTTCCACAGGCACAGGCTTTTACTGAACTCATCAAAGAAACAGGAACCAGGAGGAATGTTTTTTTAGCAGTTTCTTTAGGCTTAGGTTGCCACCTATGAAAAGTTATCAGACACTGGCATTTGCATTAATCAAAGAAAATTTGCCTGCTGCAAGCATCAGTCACTGGCCAGGATAGGCGCCACGGCCATTTCTCATCTTACCATCCCCAGGAGTAAGCTGTTTCTCTGTGAATTGAAGAGTACACACAGGACACAGGCACAAAAGCAGGAGTTTGAACAGTCTGTATGAAGCTTGAGAAAAATTTGATACCTTAGGAGTGAGATGCTATTTGCTAAGGAATCATTTTGCAGCCGTGTAAAGATTGCTACAAAAGGAACTTCTTCAACTGCTGATTTGAACTGTCAGACTTGGGCAAATTTACCCTGAACCCAACCCAGTAATTCCTTAATCTGTCTACTCCAGCCATAAAATTCCTCCTGCATTGGTGAGGGGTGAGGGGCCTTGGGAGTCCCCATCTTTTTTTTTTTCTGGAATATTTTCCATCATTTCCTTTTAGCTGCATGGAATGGTTACAAAAAAACTACAACATTTTGGAGTGGGGACAGGTGAGAACAAGATTCACTGCTTAATTTGACAAGAAGGGATTGCTCCTGACAAAATATGTCAGAGTTTCATTAAAGGTGTTCTGGGTAAGCTTTTGTTTCTGAGCCAAGTTTGCATATATAAACTAAAGGGTGAACTGAAAAGAAAAAAATGAGAGAGACAAAGCTCGCCCAATCTCTCTTAAATTTCTTTTACTTTGCCCTTTATCAAATAATTATAACCACATTGCTACAGCCTACAGTGAGAGAAACGTCTGGGCCATCATTTCTTTTAATGTACATCAGGAAGTCATTCACTCAACACATTAACCTCAAGTGTCAGGGTATCTAAGATAAATACTTCTATATTTCATAGGTCTACTGGTTGCATGTAATTTTGCTATATACAGTAAAGGCAATTTTTTTCTATACAGACAGCCTTTCATTTTACCTTTGACTATTTTTTCTTTATTCTTTCCTTACTTATAAGTAACTTTCAGGATGTCAGGATATTACTTTCCTTGTCAAGGCTCTTTAGTCCCTGAACGTCAGCTATTAGATCTCGAAAGGAAATCAAGTCCACTTCACTGCTTCACCTGCTCCACTATATGTAATATGAAATGAGGATTCTAGAGGTTTCCAATCACTGTATTTCAGCCTGAATCAGCACCTGACATCACAAAAGAAGAAGTTTTAAATAAATTCTGAAGAAGACTAAGTAAGAAACTTTTATTAAGTACTTTTCATTATGTTATGAAAATCATAAAGTAGTTACTAGGGCACCTTTTCACACAAAACATCTTGAAAACATTTCCTGGATCCTAAAAAAAGTAGGAGACAGTAGACATACAGAATGGGTTTGTTATCAGCTGTAGTCAGAATTTAGAAAAAAACTTTTCTGAGTCTTTTTACACTTTCAAAAATACAGGTTGCAATCTTCCAAAATCAAAGCAAATAACTAAAGAGATAAAACAAAAAGGTAAAAGGATCAAAAAGTTTTTCTACGTAAATCTGTGGAATGTATTTTAAGCATCTCAGTCAGGTACTGTATTTAGTTATTTACGTACGTGTATAAATTTCCAAACTCCTTACTTATTAAGACACAGGAAAGGACTCTGTCCGGAAGTGTAGTGACAGGACAAGGCGTAATGCTTTTAAATTGGAAGAGGGGAGATTTAGATTAGATATTAGGAAGAAATTCTTTGGATCTCGATGATCTTTAAGGTCTTTTCCAACTCTAACCATTCTTATGATTCTATGACTCATGACAATAACTAAAATAACTTTGTTACCTGATTAATCAAGTATTTGTCTCATCAATGGTGTTTTTCTGTCACATTTTTTAAGAAGAATAGGAAGAAGGTACTATCTTAATTGCAGTAGGGTCAGCTTCACTGTCTTCATTAGAGAGGAGTAGGACTGTGTGTGAGCTAACACATTTAAAGCCTTCATTAGAAAGAAAATTCAATCCAGAGTTAAATTTAATCCTATTTCTACAGATCCCATAAAACAACAACAACAACAAAAAAATTAGGCATAAATGACAGCCAAAGAGAAAAGAAAAGACTATGTGGGACAAATCTAAAGCTGTTTTAAGGGGCTACTATTTATTCCTTCAAGACCTCAGGTATCTTGGCATTTTGTGGGTATAACTGTCTTTTGTCAGCATACACAATAATGGAGTGATGGGCAGAGGTGCACACTTGTGGTATCTTCTGTCCCCTAAGCTTTTCCAGCCATCTCTCCACACGGTAGTTTATCCAGCCCTCTAGCTCTAAAAGGCATCTTAGAAACACCTTTCTGCACTTGCGCTCCATTTCCTTACCCCTGATTCCTTCCCAGGCACAAAGTGGCAAGATCACCCTGAGGAGAGAGTGAGGAGCCCCATGGGCCCAGTTTGCATTCAGAGCTAATGGTATGAACCACCATGGAGGTAAACTGGAAGAACTCCCTGAAGCATTGAACATGGACCAATTCAAGATAGGCGTACTTCAAGTTATGTTTATCTCTGGCTTCTGACTTTTTTGCACTGAGGAGATGCTGGCACACCTTTTCTTCATGTGTGCCATGCTACAGTCCCTCTGGCTACAATTCTTTTCTCATCTCTATTTTTACCCTCCTTATCCAAGACCACACCATGTCCAGGGACCTCCTCATCAACACCCACTAGCCCTGGCCAAAACCACAGTCTAAAGGGCACTGGAGAAGCAAATTCAACAGGGGACCCACTTTTAACTCCTTGTCCCACCACACCCCTAGGAAGTGCACTCCTGGACATCATACACCAGCTCTGTGGGCACTTTCAGGGTGTGCTGAGTGTTATTGGGGGTGTTCTGCTCTATGGTCCCCTTAGTACCCTTTTTTTTCGTTTTTGTTTTGTACATGCTTGTCCCTCAGCCCTTTTCCTTTTTTCATTTGTCATCCACTATAATTATTAGGTTTTCTCCTTCTGTGATCCACTCTCTGCTTTTTGTTAGTTTTGGGTGGGGTTTTTTTAAACCAGAGAAGTGTTAAGGTTTCTAAAAGTGGTCTGGTTTCTCCATGACAGAGGAAAATCGATAGGAGCAGTGGCCATGAGGGGCAGGGCTGCTGTCCCAGCACATCTCCTGCCTGGCAGGGCTGCTCTTGTGCTGCCTTCTACACCCCAGAGGAGAGCAAGATTGTACCCTCCCCTGATGTCAACACACTGCACAACCAGTGTCACCACTGCTGCCACCACCTCCACCACTGCTGCTGATGTCCCACCCCACTCTGCCCCAAAATGTGTGGGGCTGCAGCAGGCCACCACCACCCACCCCTGGAAGCAAGACCCACAGGAGCTCCAGGGTAAGAAGAGCTGTTTAATGGGACTGTCTGCTGTTCTTGGGATGGGGACGAGCAGATCTTGGGCAGATCTGCTGCATGTTGCCAATTTCAATCTGCAAATGTGCTCTAGGGAAGCACTGTTACAAATTACAAATCATGTTTGAATGCAAAAAAAAAAACCAAAAACAAAAACCCAAACCTCAAATAATCTTGGTACTAGATAATGAAGCTTCCAGACAGAAGGTGCATGTTTGTCACCCTGAAAGCACTAGTGATGCTGAGAGGGACTTCTGTGACAAAAAGCCACATGAAACAAAGCAAAGATGTATGTGCAATGAATACTACTTTTTCTTCTTTATAGCTTCAGCTTGTAAGTAACAATTGTTCAGAGTTTATTGGTTTTGTAGTTGTTGCTGCTAAATGTATGATGAACGAGTAATTTGCCATGCAGAATTTCCACATAAAAAATAAGGGCTAATTGCACTGTGGAAACCAGGACAACTCCTTTATTCTAATTCATGTAGGCATGCTGTAAAGAACTCTAAATAAATATTTATAATATATTTATAAATATTTATAAATATATTTTATAAATATGTATAAATCTGTTCCTTAGTGTAATCAATGTCTGGAGTTCTATACAGTCCTGTGGCAATAGCAGTAAAAAGTAGGAAAGGCTTTAATGATCATAAAGTAAAACATACTTTGAGAATTACCTGTAAAATAAGGGGTCGTTGAGAAGACATTGTATACCAGACCAAATAGGCACTAGATTATAATGGAGCTAAAAGCAATGTCACTGCTTCCACGCTGCTAACATCCCATGCTAGACTTGCTTATCTATCTGGAGAAAGCACTGGCCCCAGCCAGGTCTGAGGTCCTCATCACATCTTAGGTGTAAGATGCTTCCACCACTTCTCATCTGCCAGCATAATCACACAAAAAACTTTCCCCATAACTGAAACTAGTCAAGATGACAGACAATGGGATCTGGCTACAAATTAGTGTGACAAAAACCTCTCCACACCAGTGCCTCCCCCTTCATTTCAACACAAGGGTGGAACAAAAAAGGAGACCTGACTCCAACCCAAAGTGCACTGAGAGTCTAAGCAGCTTCACTCACAGGGGACTTGGGTCCCTAGCAGAGAAGATACTGGTCTCTGAAATCAATAGGTGCTGAGTTCTGACTGAAAAATAAATAGGTTTTGTTCTCAGTAACTGAAAATGCAACTACAAGAGGGTAAAGAAACAGAGTTATTAAATTCTTGGTATAACCACTTCTGACATTTGTATGTGCTGTGGACTCCAAACTGCTGGAGGAAGGTACTTATCTTGATCTTATATAGTCACAGCACACCATCTGTAGCTGTTTTCTAGGATGTATAATTCTAAACGCATTCAGTGTAAACAGATTCAGCATTATTACTTCTCCAATCTTAACTGATATTAAAAGAAGGCTGTAAAATTATACGGAAAAAGCAAAAAAATGAATGCTCCAAAGCTATATAAAAAGTAAATGAATTAATCCTTAAACATTAAATGACCAGCATTGCCTCACATAATTCACTAGAGATACGATCTCCTCTGCAAATAACTTCTTCCCTTTTCAAATAAAATACCACAATTAGACTTTTAAATGGTGGAAACAGAGCAGAAAGAAAACTGTAAGGTTTGCTTGGCTCTCCAAGGACAGTTTTTAACATACTCTTTAGCTGAGGTAATCAGGGAGTTACAGGAGTTCACTTTAAAGTATGATTTTCAAGTTCTTCTTCAAAAATACAGTCCATTTTCATATGCAACAAAGACTTTATGCAGAAGTATTTCAGGTTCTGATTCAAACACCACAGAAACTGATGGCCACTGAAGACTAGTCTCAAGTGCAAAAAAGAAATAAATCACAGTTATACTCTTGGAAAAAAAAAAAAAAAAAAGATTAAAAGTTTTAAAGAAATATTGTAAGTGTGAAGATACATTACTGAACTCAAGCCTTTCATGCAATCATGCACCAACATAATGCATTTGTTCAGATTAAAATCCAACAAAAGAAAATGGGATATTTCCTATGGAGAAGGAATTAAACATTTTCTCTTTTGGCTGAAGGGGAAAAAAAAAAAAANAGGGAAAAAAAAAAAAAAAAAAAAAAAAGTGTTCAGATAAGGGAAGAAAGACAATTTCATTTAATTTAAAATTGTCAATTACACTGCAAGATTTTAACTTTCAGAGCCTGAAGCACAGCCTGACAGCCAGCCAGTTGCTACAAATCCCTTAAGTGTCCATTCATATTAATAGGAAGGAAAACCTGGGGGTCCAGCTTTTTGTTTCTTCCTGATTTGACAAGGACT
Organism: Thinocorus orbignyianus; assembly: GCA_013400375.1. Taxonomy (NCBI): domain Eukaryota; kingdom Metazoa; phylum Chordata; class Aves; order Ciconiiformes; family Thinocoridae; genus Thinocorus; species Thinocorus orbignyianus. Next base: position 496,816 of record VXBW01006447.1, read on the forward strand.
AGAGATGGCAGTGTTACTTTCTAGTTTGTCTGGAGGGCTTTTTCTTTTCTCTTCATTTTCTATGAATTCAGAAGCCAAAGTGAACAGTTTGAACCAAAAGTTTAAGACTGACAATTACGACAGAACAGTTGTGTGTCTCCAAATCCCCAGAGGCTGAACTAGTTTCAGCAGCCACCTCTGGTAACCTGCTGTTCTACTAGGGCACAAACACACACACACACACACACAAACATTTACTTTCTCAGCAGAAACAATCTGTGCTTGTCTTGGTTTAAGCTGCTCTCTGCCTGTGGCACATCTATGTGGGGTTTTTGTGGTTTGTAAGCTCTAAATCCTTCCTCTAATGAATAAGATTTCAATACATGGGCTGTTACAGGACCATCCCAGAGGTGCAGAAGGCAGGACTAAACGCTGTTCTTGCAGCTGGCACCCCAAAAGTTGGAGGACCGGGGTCACTCATCTGCAGAAACCCTTTAAGTTAAGTTAGTACCAACCAGATTTGCCATCAGGCAGTGAGGAGAGGAAATACAGACACCTCACAAACTGGAATGAGGGGATTGCAAATGAGGGATACCTTATCAGAGCAGTGCCTCCCCTTTCATGCCAGTTCTGACCAGCCTTAGCCCAAGCTACAGAGAATTGAGAAGGGGCAGGCCAGATTTCCTACCTGTCAGCACTGAGGGTGGTGAGGGTGAAGACAGAGACACCAACAGAAGTCAGCTGGATGGCAGGGATGAGTTTGCAGCCCACCTCCCCAAAGAGCCACTCCTCAGAGAAATACCGAGAGGCATCCACAGGCACACAAGTCACCAGCAGCAGGAGATCACCGGCAGCGAGGCTGGAGATGAAGATGTTGGGCACGCTCCTCATGGCGCTGTTAGAGATGAAGATCTTCATGAGGGTGATATTGCCCAGCAAGCCCACAGTGATGATGAGCAGGTAAAGCGAAGGGATCACGCAGCGGATGACAAACATGGCTGTACCCCGCACTGGGGGCATCAGGGCTGTGTCTGGCCCCAGCTGGCTGCTTCCATTCTCCCCAAGGGTCATTGCTGTCAACTCAGGCAGCAGCTCTGTCTCCATCATCCAGCTTCGGGCAGACAGGAGGTCTTTGATGCAAAGTGCAGTGGGGAACCACTGGAAAGCTTCCCTCTCTGCAAGTCAACTAACTTTCTCCCTTTTCCTTCCTCACTTTTCTTCTCTATCGAGTTTTCTCCTCTCAAAAACGCAGGGGAATCACTGTCCGCCGGAGGGGCATCAAAAACCGCGTACCACTGCTCCCTCGCATCCCTTTGGAGAAGACCTTTCCAGGGGGGCAGGAGGGTGAGATCCTGAGCTTCGGGGGTGCAGCAGCGGCCATCAGGACCTCAGCTTGCCCTCTTCCCCGCCTACATCCCACCAAGGGAGGGGAGAGGGGGGTTCCGTCCCTCCCCCCGTTCCCACCGGGGCCGCCGGCGCTGTCCAGCGGCTCCGGTGCTGCTCGCCCCGGTGGCCGGGGACCGGAGCCGGAGCCGGAGATGGGCGGGGGTCGAAGAGCAGAGCAAAACCCGCTCCTCACTCACTCCGCAGCCCCCATTTATACCTGGCGCTGGGAGGAGCCTCCCTGCCTCTCCTCCTTCCCGCAAAGCGCTCCCTGCTTTCAACCCAGCCCCGGCGGGTCTTGCGCGATGAAGAAACAGCGGAGCCGCCGCTCTGTCCCGCCGGGTGAAAACGGCGTGGAGGGGGCGGAAAGGGGGTGCTTCTCCTCCTGCTGCCGCTGCTTTCTGCAAGCAACCCCCCGAGAGAAGGGGCTGGTTCTTTTCAGAGAGCCGGACTCTTCTCAGCTGTTCCCAGTGACAGGATGAGGAGCAACGGGCACAAGCTGGAACACAGGAAGCTCCATTTGAATATGAGGAAAAACTTCTTTAAGGTGAAGGTGACAGAGCACTGAAACAGGTTGCCCAGGGTGGGTGTGGAGTCCCCTTCCCTGGAGACCTTCCAGCCCCGCCTGGATGCAGCCCTGAGTGATGTGCTCTAGGCAATCCTGCTTTAGCAGGGGAGTTGGACTAGGTGATCTCTAGAGGTCCCTGCCAACTCTGACAATTCTGTGATTCCATGATTTTGTGAGGTGCTGCCCGGAAAAGGTGTGCCCCACATCAGGCAGAAGGTAGGGACGCTTCCAGGAAACCTATCTTCTTCCAGCATCTTACCCAGGTGAAACCACAGCGTTTTGAAATACAGTGACGGGGAGCAAGGAACTTGGGGATGAAGAGATTTTATTCCTGTCATCCAGCTGTGGGTGCTGAATAGAGTCTACTCAAAGACCCCAGCTGCCTTTAAAGTTTTAGGGTTTGATTTGCGAAGTCACATTTCGCATTAGTCTTGACTATGAAAATGGGACAGGTGACATGCTTTATGCATGGCTTACTCTGCAAATGGTATATAACAGTGGAGAATAAACATTATTTGCCTCTTCAAAGTGTAGTATCTGTTTCTGGTGTTTCTTGCTTTTACTTCCCAGTGTCTGCACACGTACAGGCTTTCCAAACAGCCCCACCTGTTTCCATCAAAAAACATGACTGTAGGTACCAATGTAAATACGCTGAAAGGAATGAAGTTTTCAAGATAAAGAGCTAAGGCAGAGGAATAATGGCATTTGTGAGTAACATTATCTGCAGACTGATGCTTTCCCTTCCACTTCTCAAAAAGGAGGATGCATGAGCTTGCAGTGAACTTGCTTGTTCATATTACTAAAATAGATTCTTTTGAAGTCTATAAGTTTATGACAGGTGTATGGAGAAAGCATACATGATGAAATGAATGCATGGTGGACCTGCTGAAATGGGAGAAAGAATTTGACCACTGAATTATCAGAAGCAAAGCATACCACATGTGCAAAAATACACACCCTGTCCCTGACATGCTCTTTAGTGTACAAATTATATTGAAAAGACATCAGTGATTTATGTTAAATACCCTTTAACTAAGATTATCAAACAAAAATGATTATTGCTTCTTTAAAGTTACACCCCGCTGTGTCTATTGATTGATCTTTGTAACTCTTCTCACTTCCCCAAATTTATAAATTTGTTACAGTTCTGCAAATTAGTGATTTATATAATGCTGATTAGTTATTAGAACACCCAGCCAGTGCCAGTCCTCAGAAACAATCAGGCCAGAGACTTCACCTTTAGCACGAGGCAGCAGATCAGAATTGTCACAGATGTGAAGTGGTTCTTGTTACTGATCAAGTTTCCTCCATAAATTCAGCTACATCCCCTCTGAGGCAGCCTTACTGTCAGCTGGGATATTTATCACAGTTGCTGGTACCCTCAGCTTTGCCGAGCACACACAAATTTTTCTAAGACCATCAATATTCAGGTTTCTGCAAACAGCTCCAATCAGCCTTTTTAGTTCCCATCAGTTGAATTCAATAAGCTTCTTTCACGCTAACCTCAGACTACAGCCCTTTCACTAATTTATTTGAAAATGAGTTTATGTGTGAACAATCAATATGATTCCCATTGGGAGAACAGTTTAAAGTCAGCACTTTTTTTAATACTGATTTACCTGAGACATCAAGCAGCTGAGTCTTTTTTGCTTAGAACAGAACACTTTAAAAGCTTCTACTGGCATAAACTTCTTGCAGTTTGTGTTGAGAAAGGGGAGACTTTTTTTTTGCTGCGCACCATGCAGGAGAATTTCCTCTATCCTAATAATTTTTACCTGTCCTTTAGTCCAAAGGATGGAATTCCTAGGATCGAGGAATTAGGAACGGAATCAGTGGGAATTTGTGTTCTTGATTTTTGTCATTACTTGATTGTATCTACTCTATACTTTCAGAACTCTGAACAGCAAGGAAATAAGCTTTGGAGACAATAAGCATCTCCAGCTCAAAGGAAACAGAAAGTTAGATAGATTAAGCTTCTAATGTCATTCAACAGATGTCTGTGTAAAGACAAGGGAATATACTCAAACAGCACAAATACAATTTCCTGTGGAGACAAAAAGGAGAGGGAAAAGATCCACCGATCCTGACAGAAACCAGCCGGAATTCAGATCCCCACATATAAACTCTTCATCATTCTCTTTTCAAACAAAATAATCCATCCAGCTCTTCGAATGTTATTTCAGATTATAGTCTAGAGACAACCTCACCATGCAGCTGTGACAGTAATAAAACAAGAGCAAAGGGAAGGGAGAGCACCACAGGTAAGTCTCCTTAGTGGGAAAGGAGTTGTGCACCGGCTGAAATCAGCCAGCGCAGAGAGAGCACATTTGGGAGGGACTGTCACAACTTGGAAACGTGGGAGGCAAATCTGCTTCATCAGGAATTCCCAAAGGGAGGGAGGCAATGCCAGCCTGTGTAGGAATGAGGAACTCCACAGATCTCACAAACGCCCTCTACCGAGAACTGCTTCTAACCGGGAAAAAGGCTGTGCTTTCGTGTGCTTGTGCAGCTCACGGTGCTTGACAATTGCAGGGCTGATTCCAGATCTGCACCTCACAATAAACCGTGTGTAGCCCCATGAAGAGTCAAGTGTATCTGCCACCAAAACTACCTGCAGTAAGTAGCCTTACATTAAGCATGCATGCTCGCAAACTAAAGGAGAACTATGTTCAAATGCAACTCTGGAAGTAATCATGTTTGAAGGCCTGATCATCAGTCACGCATGGAAAAGAAACAAGGCAACAAACAAGGCGCAAATGCTTTTTGATTTTTAAACACTGAGCGCTAGGAATCAAACCTTAGAGAAGTTTTTGTAGTATCATGCATCAGAGCAGCAGATACAGTTGGAAAAAATGGCCATGCATTGTAGCAGAGAGTGACTTCTCCCAGACAGTTCATAGAATCATAGAATGGTTAGGGTTGGAAGGAACCTTAAAGATCATCCTGTTCCAACCCCCCTGCCATGGGCAGGGACACCCCCCACTAGACCAGGTTGCTCCAAGCCCCATCCAACCTGGCCTTGAACACTTCCAGGGATGGGGCATCCACAACTCCTCTGAGCAACCTGTTCCAGTGCCTCATCACCCTCACAGTAAAAAATTAGCTGTACAACAACCTTAAGTAAGTCATGTCTTCTGTCTTGTTACTTGGATACAGGCTTCCTTAATTTGATGGAGGGGTTTTTTTGGCAGACACTTCCATTACGTTCCAGCTTCTTGAGTCAGGCACTCTATTTAAAGGACAAGAGGCTACAGAAATAGATCACTTCCCCTATCCCTGGATTTCAGAAGAGATAACAGGATTTGCTGTTGCTGTTATGTGGGTAGCTGGAAGTGGACCCAGGAAGAAGCTGGGAAGAGTGGGCAGAGTTGGAGAAAGGAGAGCATGGAGACAGGAGCTCTCTACCTGGGTATGAAACACTCCATGCTGTGGAACCTCCAAGGAGGACAAAGGTTCATCTTCTAAGGCCACATCTCTAAGGTCAGACCTCAGACTGTAAGTCAGGTATCTAAACATCAAATGTCTACAACTTTATTAATCTGTTATTATACGGCTAAAAGTTAATCACAGAATCATAGAATCATTTCAGCTGTAAGGACCCAATCATCTCACAGGTAATGCCAATGCATTCCTCGGGAGAAATGGATTTGAGAAGAATTATTCTAAAAAGGATTGTTGTGAGCCTGTGTAGAGAATGTCACAAATAGTATAAGGTAGCAAACTAGATATCTTCAAAAGAGAAATGCTGAGCGCAACTACAGCTGCTCAGGGATAAGCTCTAAGAAGCAGCTAACCAACAGAAAAGATGCCAGATGTGTTCCATGCAGCCCTTTCCCCTTCAAGACTCCAGATAACAGAAGTATCTACATTCTGTGGCCAGAGCTGAGGTGTGTCCGTCAGCGACACTATGCCCTTGGAGCACTGGCTACGAGCAGGAGTTTGTGGCCTCCCAGGCCTGGCAAAGCTGCATCAAACACCAACGTGGAAATTCCTCTTCATTAAGTTCGCATGAGTGGACACAGTGACTGTAGAAAGAAAGCTAGAGTGATTAATCCCGCTTATTTTGGGGTTTAGTTGTTTGGTTTTGTTTTGGTTTAACAAAAACACACTTTGCAATAATTAAAAAAGTAAAAAAGAAGAAGTGATGAAGAGGCTTTATGTATGACACACATCTCCCCAGACTGTGCCATGGCTGAGCCCATACCCCTGTGCAGTAAACCCAGACTCTCTTTAGTTCCTCCTTCTCAACTCCCTGACTTTGCATCCCACCCACTACTTTTCCCACTGAACAGAAACCAGCAGGTACTCTGGACGACATGAAGAAGCCACCTGCCTCCTACACTTCCTGCCCTAGTTGAAGGTGAGGCAACCTCCACCACAGGCCCAAACTGCAGTGGAGGAACCACTGCAGCTATCAGAGGCTTCCACGTGGGGTGCTCTGCAAACCAAGGGAAATTCAGGAGCTTCCAGCACAAGGCCAAGCTGGAAAGCTTGTAGAAGAGGATGTTCTCCAAGATTTAGGCATGCAAGTTCTTTTCTGGTAGACCAAAACTTACCTCACTTATAGCAGTTCATTTTTTGTGCCTTTTTCATGACACAGTATAACAGGTGCCATTCTGTTTAACATGTTAATAAAGCAATGATCAGGATTATAGAATCATAAAATGGTTACAGTTGGAAGGGCCTTTCAAAATCAACCAGTTCCAACTCCCCTGCCACAGGCAGGGACACCTCCCACCAGACCAGGTTGCTCCAAGCCCCATCCAGCCTGGCCTTCAACACTTCCAGGGATGGGGCATCAACAACTTCCCTGGGCAACCTGTTCCAGTGCCTCACCACCCTCACAGCAAAGAGCTTCTTCCTAATATCTCATCTAAATCTCCCCTCTTCCAATTTAAAATCATTAGCCCTTGTCCTATCACTAGACTTCCTGACAAAGAGTCCCTCTCCAGCTCTCCTGTAGGCTCCCTACAGGAGCTTAATGGTAAATGCGCAGTTCATCCCTCTAAGCACAAGCACAGCTTTACGCATGCATTTACTTTCCGTTTGTTTAACTGTGATTATTTAGTAGGTCTTCAACTCATTAAAAGGTTAAAGAGCACACTGCTGAGTTGCAACCTCCAGCTGAAAGCCAGGCTTGGGACTCTCTTAGAAACAAGTGCGATATCAACACCTTCCATCGCTTTTGTGCATGAGAGGCAGCCGACAGACAGCTGCTCCTGCAGATTCAAAGCAAATAATGATTTTCTGTCAAGCAAGTCCCAAGGAACAGCTTGAGTTGTCTTAGCAGCCTGAATTCAAAAGGACTGCACAATCCCAGCTTACTCTTACTCGCATCTCAAGTCATCCTCTTAATGTGGTGTTACAAAGCAGGCTATCGAACGCACATGACAAAAGCAAAACACTGCTATTAGTTCCTCCTCGCATGAAGATAATGGTCTTCCTGTGCTTCAGCTCCCATGGCACGTACTGAGCTGCTTCAAAGAAACCGACAGTTTTATTGTGGGCCCATTCATCACATTCAGAAGGGTCTAAGCGCAGACACCCATGGGGTTTGTGTTGGGTTTATTTGACAGCCCCTCCAGAATTCATTTTTTATTTCAGTGCAGCTGTATCCCTTATGTGTTCCCAGAACTAAAGCAGAACAATTCATGTCCACCTCTTATTTTAGCATCTTTATCATGGGACAGAAAAAAAAAACAGTTTCCATAATGCTATTGAGGTCATACAGAGATTTTCTTAGATTAGATAATCCAGTCAGGTAATTAATTATGTTATGCCTACCCAACAATAACAAGACACAAAGAAGCATTTCTATAGTGAAGCCTTTTACCTAAAATGTGTTCTTAAATATTTTTTCTATCTACAGTGAAATCATATACTTCCTGACCAAACCTAACGATGAATGTGGTTTCAAGTTCATCACTTAATGTGAAAATAATTGCTACTACTCTAAACATAATAAAAGATATTGAAAGATTTATCTCAGGTTAGAAACCAGGAGATTTTCAGTTTTCCCATTATTGCTTTTTTAAACATTGCTGCTTAAATAAACTGTAAAAAATACCAATACAAGTATTCTTTGAAGTACATTTAACAGTAGGTTTTCAATAGCAATTCCCATTTTTTAAAGAATTAAACTATTCCAGTATTACTGATATTAAACATTTATCCGGCATGCTGAGCCAATTTAGTAATTTTAGAGTATTGTGGGAACATTAAAGATTGCTTTTGGATGATAATTAATCTCCATGTGTATTATGAGCAGATGAAAAAAAATTCACTATAGCTGCAATTATTGTGTTTTTGTGAAGGTTAGTCACACGCCCTGAGAACCACAACACTTTGTTGCAGATCACATACCACTGTGAGACCTTGCTGCTTTCGGTTCATTCAATACACAGAAAGCTCAGCATTCTCTCTGTGCAGCAGAGCAACAGATTGCATTAAAAAAATGTTTAGAAACCCAGTCTCAGCACTACTAACGCAGCACCTTTTACAGGCCTCCAGGAGATAAATAGCCATTTAATTAACTGCCTAAAAGAAAAAAGAAAGAAAAAAAAACAGGAGCTGTGGCAAATAACACACACATGGTGAAGTGTGTTTCACCATCTTTGTCCTCCAGCTGCTTCAGCAAATGCAGGGCATGTTCCCCTTGCAGCAGTTACTCCAAGCATGCCATTAATATAGTCACTGTGGTGTCTTTCAGAGCCACAGTATCTACATCTAAAGCAGGGAATGAACCCTGATTCTCATCCCCTTCCTCCTCCTCCCTCTGTTTTCATCCCCTACAAGCACACATCACAGCCAGGACAATACTTCCTGCTACATCAGCTTGAAGTCACACTGCAACCAATTTCAAAGGGAGGCAAAAAGAGTTTAAAGGCAAAAGAGTAAATGTTCCTCATAGATTTTGGTGGCTGGATTTCACTTTCCTGTGCATCCTCTTAGGAACACTGACTCAGCTACTGCGCACCACTGACTGAATGATGAGCTACCTCATCCCCTCCTCTGCTTTCTCATTTCCATCCTCCCTCTCTCCACCTTCTCATAAAACTCCCACCAGGTTCAAACTAACACGTTGAGGTATGTCCCTGCGGCTGTTTTCTGGCACATGCATGAGCTGGCACAAACGGCTCTTCTGGAGTCCTTTCAACTGCACATGTGGACTACTCTGGCAAATTATTAATAGCAATTAATTGTCATTAAGTTATTTGTAGCAATATTGCAGTGGTAATATTATAATTAATGTATTATATTTTATTTTAATGGTATATTAAATATTATATTAATATGGAGAAGAGAAGGCTCTGGGGAGAACTTAGAGCAGTCTTTCAGTATCTGAAGGGAGCT
>VXBW01006447.1:506107-517916 GCA_013400375.1 Thinocorus orbignyianus
ATATTATATTATAATTAATATATTATTTGTTTGAATTCAGTTGCTGCTATCTTTCGGAAAGAAAGAATATTAGACCTACAGCTTCTACTACTTTTTTTTTTTGCATTTAGCTAAAAATAAGTTGTGAAGCTCTAGAGGGTGTAAATTGAACCTGTCAGCATCCCTGGAGGCTGCCGCTGCTGCCCAGCCCCCGTCCGGGACCGGCAGCTGGACCGGCACCGGGACCGGGACGGGAGAGCAGCATCTCGGGGGGCTTTGTGGGGGGGAATCCCCGCTGCCGGGGTCGGGTCGGGATGACTGTGGGTACAGCGGGTACCCCGAGGCGATGGGGCAGCGTTGCGGTGGTGGAGACCGGCTCTGCTGACGGTGCTGGCCGGGGATTACCCGTCCGGCGCCGCCGGTCCCAGTGTCACCGCGACACCCGACAGCTGGGGATCGCCGTGGGGCTGGCTCCGGCCGCTTTCTCAGGGATGTCCCCCAACTATATGAGGAGCTTCTCGGAGGGATGCGTGAGTACAAGGTGGACCCGTGGCCACAGATGGCACCGGGAGCCAGGGGACCGTCCCCAAAGCGACAGGGAGCCGCGTCGCCTCCCCCGAGCACCGAGCGGTGGGTGCGGGGTGTTCTCCGTCCCTCCCGGCTTCCCGGGGGAGACCCGACGGCCACCAAAAGAGGCCTGCCAGAGAGCCGGCACTTCCCCTTCGGGGGAGCTGAAATTTAATTTACAAGAATAATTAACGTTAGGTTTGATGAGTGCATTTGAGTTTGCCGTCACGCGGTATCATACAATCCACACAACAGCCAAAATGAAAGGAGTTTCCATCAAAGCAATCAGCTCCTCCGGGTGCTCCATCTGCTAAAAACAGAACGTGAAACAAATTAACTGATAAATGCTAAGCAAATGAATGTTTCTATAAAATTAGTAGCCACCGTAAATTGTTATAAGCCATTATTTTGTCAGAAAGCTACTGCAGCCTTCATAGGCAAACTCCTTTTAAAACAAATAGAATAAAATAAACATTTTGGATAATGAAAAAAAGCAAGTAAGCCTCCAACAATAATGCTTTGGTTTTCATGTTGAATAATCCTGTGATTTGCAGCTCAGGCCACCAACGGTAATTGGCCAATTCCACACTCTTTTCTTTGGCTCAGTCCGGATGTTTTTCCTTGGCGTTTTGGGCTTTGCTGTTTATGGAAATGAAGCCTTACATTTCAGCTGTGACCCAGACAAGAGAGAGGTTAATCTTTTCTGTTACAACCAGTTCAGACCTATAACTCCTCAGGTAATTCTCTCTATTTTTTCTTTTTCTTTTTTTTTTTTTATTGTAGAAATCCAATATTAAGAAAATTAATGGAAAAAAAAATTAACATAATTATTCCATATAAGAAGTAGTAACTTCTTATAATTGAGCTAATTATCACTTAGCTTTTTCATTAATATTTTCTTTTTAATAACCTTTCATCTGTGACTAAATATGGAGTTGTGCTTTCCATCCTTCATGCCAACAACTGTCACGTTTCAGAAACCAACTGAAGTTTTCCAATTAAAACATAATAGTGACTTTTACCTTTATTGTCGTCTAAGTCTTCATACGTTTAATAGATATAAAAACAGATTTGCAAAATGTTCCAATATGTACATGTCTAAGCTCTCCTGATGCAGTTTTAAATGACCTGACAACTCTATTTCTCCTCCCATTTTAGGTATTCTGGGCATTACAGCTGGTCATTGTACTGGTACCTGGAGCCTTTTTTCACCTTTATGCTACCTGCAGGAGCATCAAACAGGAAGACATTCTCCAAAAGTCCTTCTACAGTGGTTTTTATATGTTCTCTGTTTTCTTAAGGATCGTCCTTGAAACTGTGGCTTTTTGGCTTCAAATTCAGCTCTTTGGTTTCAAAGTGGGCGCAATCTACATGTGTGACGTAGGAGCACTTAAAAAGAAGTTTGTTAGCCGATGCATGGTGCCAGAGCACTTTGAAAAGACAATTTTTCTTATTGCAATGTACACATTTACTGTGATTACAGTGGTCTTGTGTGTTGCCGAAATTTTTGAGATCTCATGTAGAAGGCTAGGTTTCTTAAAAAATCAATGATGTCATTGATGTCACTCCTAGTAATTTCCCACCCTGTCCACCAGTGGTTTTGTAACAATGATTGCAGAAGAGAACCGCACTCGTGACTTCTGCCGCAGGGTAGTCATCTGGCACTTACTACTTACCTAAAACGGGAATAATCTTTGCTTCCACATCAAGACCGAAGGCAGTAAGATCTACAACAGTAACATGTTTTCATGACCTGCCACACACAATAGTTTTGCCTCCAGAGGACTGTCTGTGAGGAGGAGGAGGAGGTTATTTATAAACATATTCTTATTCACAGCTCTTCTGACCACATGGCAATTGGCACTAAGAAGGTTATTGACCTTCCAGGAAAAACTACGCCAAATTTCTGGCAAAAAATGAAGCTTGAGAATAAAGTAGTAATGGTGGATAATCTCTGGGTACTGGAAAGAGTTCAGACACTTTCCCAGGGAGGGTTACTGTTTCATCCTGCATCTCAGACCCCAGGGGCAGAGACTCCTGGTCAGGCTATGATGACAACCCATCTGTCACTCTCAGATTACTTTGCAGCAGCCCAGTCAGTCTCATCCACTACCTGTGAATCTCCTCTTAAAAGTGAAAGACTGGTGTGATATTCTTTTCACTGGCTGGAATGTCTCACCTTCAGTATGTTTTGGTTTGTTCTGCATTTTGAAGGAGTAAAGGCTTTAAATTGTTGAAAGGAAAGCTTGGAGAAAAGCCTTTTCTGGGTCTGGTCATGCCTTGATTCCAGTGAGAGCTTTGCTTGTGTGTGACTGCATTGGGCCCACAGAATTTTTTGCTGCGTGCATCACATCTAACTTCTTATTGCTCTGAATAAAGTTGCTGGAGTAACAGTTAAAAGAAAATTTTCACACTAAAATTTTTCCATGCAATACATGTATTTGGATAGGTTAGGTCTTAAATTTTATATAGGCCTTCAATGTTTCCATGTGTGACAGTTTCTTTTTAAGTACTAATAGACATCTCAAACTTAGAAATTATTTCATTTCTTGTGCTGAAGTGAGGTAATGGGGCAAAAAAAAAAATAGATTTCAGGACTGGAAAGAAAGGAGGAGTTAGTTTCCTGTATAAAATATGTACAAGTAGGAATCATAACACTTAGTTTTTCTCCATTTCTTTTTCAAATATTCTTAATTTCTAGGGAAACAAACAAACAACAAACACGGAAGGTCTCTTTCTCTTCCTGTTTTGTCATTTTCTGTAGCTACTATATTGAACAATTTCTGTTCTGAATCTCAAGGAAATGAGAGACTCAGACTCATCACTCCTCTGACAGTGATTCAGGAACCAGCAAAGTCAAAAGGAATCCATCAGGATCTTTGGACACAGTTTGAGGTCTGTAACACTGAAGGGAAGAACACCTTTGCTTCTTGAATTAAGTTTGGGTCCTTTCAGGAATATTTGGAAAATTCTAGAAAAATTACTATAAAATCTTTTACCACCAACCATTAGCTAAGCAGTCCCAAACAAGGTTGGGCCATAAGACCCCCGTAATCCTCACCCAGAAAATTAGTCCTCGTTGCATACATGGAATTGCATGACTTGGGTGTCTTGGATTTGATTGATTCTGGGCCATTTAAACTGAAGTGGGTCACAACTAAATGTGTGATTTTTTAAAATATGCTTATCAAGAACAAGGTGGTAAATTTCAATACATTAAAACATTAATATTTTGTAATTTTACCCCTTTGGAATACATTATATGTTGTTTTAAATATATGTCCAGTCAACACTACCACATTTGTGCAATATTAAACTAGTTATTTGATATTTGCGAGCATTACAAGAGGAACAAGAATCACCGTGCTGACTAACTTCTTGTTTGCATAATACGCCATGTACTTTGGTCGGTACATGCTTAATTTTTTGTTGCATACATCGGTACGTAGATGGAGTGCTGAGGGACATGGTCTAGTGGTAACTTGGCAGTGTTAAGTTAATGAGCAGACCTAATGATCATAAAGGTCTCTTCCAACCAAAACGATTCTACGATTCTACGATCCATTTGGAATTATTCTTTCCAATTTAAACTTGTGGAGAAGAATTTACTTCCTTGTACTAGATACAGTCATGACTAACTGTGCTCAAATCACGCTTAGTCACACATTTGTTCAGTAATAAAATAAATTCCTCACAACCTTGTGTTTTCCCCAGTGCTTAATATTTCTATTGTTTGTTGTTCTTCTTCTGTAGATTTCAAAACACTTCAGAAAGGTCAGAGGAGTGCAAAAACCCCCAGCCCCTCAGGGGACTTCCCCGTTACTATCAAGAGCCTTGCAGAGTCAGTACTGGCACAGAACTGTCTGAGGACACCTGGGGGGGTTCTAGGAGCTGGATTAGCCACCACCATGCCCTTTGCCTTGGCAGTCAAAATTGGGGCCAATCAAAAAGTGTTCTTCTTCCAAATCAGATGCAATGCAGATTCTTTCTGCATTTGCTGGGAAATTAAAATTGTCAAATTCCTCAGTTTAAGTTTTTCATTTAAAAACAAAATGTGCATTATTGCCTTTCAGTGCAAATGTTTTTCCATGACTGATTCCATCATTAGTTTCTGGAACACGTTGATGGAGATATTATGTCCGTGTAAAGAAACCATCTCCCCATGGCTGTCAACATTCGTCTTTCCTACATTTGCCATTTAGTTTCCTGGCACTCATTGTATTCTCAAGTGTCTCTAAATTTTTCTTTCTCCTACTCTTCTAAACTCCCACCACTTCTGTCCTCATTTACATTACTTTCTATTAGCTTCTTTCCATCCTTACTCCCACTGAGATTTAGAACTTGCCTGCAAGCATTTCTCAGTGTTGCACTGATTTTAGCTCAAATGCTTAGCAAATATTTGAGATGATCCTGACAACTTTTTTTCTTTTTTTTTTGCCATAGTGAAAGGAATGATACAACACACTTGAGGATTCTTTGATTTCATTCTATTTCTTCACACAGCGAACACGAAGTCCTGTCTCCCTGAACACAGTAGGAAGTATTTTCATTGCTTACATCAGGGTCACATTATAAGTGCTTCTTTGACTTTTCCATAGTTTTCCCCATGCTCTAGTTGCTTCAGACAGCACTCGAAGCAATCCCTAGCTCATGCTGATTTACAGTCAGTTTTGTCTCTAGCCAGACATCTTGCCCATTTAAGTTCTCACTTAACAGAGCCTTAATTGTTCCCTCCATCATCTTCAACGAAACAAGCTAAGTACACCTGCTAAGTGACGTGGTTGCCTTTACATCAAAGGTATAGTTGCTCTGGGCCAGCCAACTTCTAGTACACCTCCACAACATCCCACTCCTATAACCACTCCTTGTTCTGTTCCTTTCTTGTCTTCCTTTCTGTTGTTTCGCCATCACTTCCCTTCTGTTCTCTTTTCAGTACTCTCCCACGGCAGCAATGAGACAAGGTAGTCACCTGTCCTACTCTGTGCCTCTCTCCAACACACATCTTTCTTTATGCCCTGGAGCATTGACATTCTCCTGTCTTGTAGACAGGAGGAGATTTTGAGACCAGGAAGAAGTTTGGCAATGGGGCCATTTAAAATAAATTTAAAAACCACTCAACTATGCTGTCAGAATGAGAAGATGACAGACACTTGTCCTTGTTTGAGGCAAAATAGAACCAATTTTCTTCTCAGTAATTTTACTTTGCAGTTAAGTCTCTTCTAACTAAATCTCTGAAATTAACAATGTATTTCTCAGACAGCATCTGTTTCTAGCAAATAACCTCTGATGTTTATAGTTAATACCAGGGAATGGTACGCAGAGAGGCTCCTGCTTATAATTATTGCTACAACAACCACAATCAGCTACCTTTGTTATGCATCAAGTTGGAAGGCTGGAAGTGGAAAAGTGTAAAAGGGTCTCACCTGCACGGAGAAGCAGACAGGACAGGCGACCCAAAACTGACCTACAGGGGATTCCATCCCATCTGCATCATGCTCGGTATAAAAACTTAGAGATCAAGTGGGTCAGCCTCTTTCTTCAATGGCAGGGTCTGAGAAAGACTCTGTCCATTTGTCTGACTTTGATCCCAACCCATGCATTCCTGAATTCAGATCCAGAATATCATTCCCATCTGTCGCTGCGTCCAGTCTGGGACTTTCCTCGTGCCTCTCAGTGATGTGATTGATCATCAGCCTGGTATCTCGATACTGGTTATATCATACACACTTCATTTTAATATTGATATTATTAACTTTTTTTATTAATAATATTCCATTGAAGTAGTTTAGGGGGTTTTTTCAATGTGTAAGTCTCTCTCATATTCTCTCACCCTTCTCTTCAGGGGAGGTAGAGGTTAAAGAGAGCATCTGTTGTTCGCTTAGTGGCCAGCACAGCCTAAACCACAATAGCACTACAATAATAATAATGTCGCAAATTGTGAGACCCATTTGAAATCTTTTTGCTTCAGCTGTTCCCATTTCTTCTGCTCTGCTCATCCCCTCTCAGCCAAAAGAGAATTCCTCAGAGGTTCCTCTGGGAAAAAGTTGTCTGGGAAGCGATGTTCCTGCGAGATGCACTTTCCAGGACTGGTGGGCTATTAGCCAGGCCACCATAGCACAAGGCTTCTCCAGTGACCAGCAGTGGCCTGAAGGGTCCAAGCCCAGGAGCAGAGGTGTGGTTTGGTGCTCCAGGGCCTGCCAGACCTCTGACAAGCCTCAGGGCAGCCCAAAGGAAAGGCTTTTCCACCTTACAGGGGATTTTTCTTGCAGGTCTACCTCTGCTACCTCCAGAGGAAGATCTACACAGCTCTTCGGGCTGATGCACCAAAGGAAGGGGCAGAGGAGGGCTGGGGAAGGCTCTGCTGCCATTCACTCGGTTAGACCCTGGGAAGCCCTGGCCACCTCGGAGTCTGCAAGCCCCACCATATGGCTGCTGTGGGAAGGGCTTCAAACAGACTGCCATAGACTTGGTGGACAAAGGCACAGCAACAGATGTCATCTACACGGAATTAAGAACAGCATTTGACACTGTCCCGCATGACATTCTAGTCTCCAAATTGGAAAGTTCTGGATTCGATGGATGGACCACTCAGTGGATAAGGAACTGGCTGGATGGCTGTCCTCAAAGGGTTATGGTCGGTGGTGTGGTCAACACGCTGGAGGGAAGGAATGCTATCCAGAGGAACCTGGACAGGCTTTAGAGGTGGGCTAATGCAAATGGCATGAAGTTCAACCAAGCCAAGTGCAGGGTCCTGCACCTGGGACGTGGGAATCCCAGGCACAAATACAGGTTGGGCAGAGAATGGCTGGAGAGCAGCCCNTGGTTTTAAATTGGAAGAGAGGAGATTTAGATTAGATATTAGAAAGAAGTTCTTTACTGTGAGGGTGGTGAGGAACTGGAACAGGTTGCCCAGGGAAGTTGTTGATGCCCCATCCCTGGAAGTGTTCAAGATCAGGCTGGATGGGGCTTTGAGCAACCTGCTCTAGGGAGAGGTGTCCCTGCCCAGGGCAGGGGGGTTGGAACAGGATGATCTTTAAGGTCCCTTCCAACTCTAACCATTCTATGATTCTATGATTCTATGATTCTATGACAGTGGCCCAGCTCTCATAGTGTAAACTCCTGAAATTCTCCAATGATGTTAAAAGAAATTGCCTCAGACCTTGAGGGTTGGAGACACAGGGCAGCCCAGGCAGCGCAGCATGGGCGAGCCTCGAGCACCAGCCATCCCGGGTCCAGGCAGACACGGCCCACTGGAGCAAGACCAGCGGAGGCCTCAGCTAATGGGGAGCTGGAGCCCTGCAGTCCTGGCCAGAGGCCGAGGGCTCTGCTGGGCCTGAAGAAGAGGGAGGGCCAGGGCTCTCAGCTCTGCCCGTCAGCACTGACCAGGCCTGCACCCGCCTTTCCCTTGGGAGGGACCAGACACAGAGAAGGGCTTGGAGAAAATCAGAGCCTGGTGGCACGATGTCCTCAGGGCAGCTGAATGCTTGGGTTGCTGTTCATGAACCCGCTCTTGGTGTGACTCCCCACGCCGCTCGCTCTGGCTGCTGCACAGGTTCAGGGCAGCTGCCATCTCCAGGGACATGCCCGAGAGCTGAGAGCTACTGCTCCTCCTCCTGTCCCCTGATGCAGGAGCAGCGGAAAGCCCTCCGCAGAGTCCGCAGCACCCGCCTGAGGAAGGAGGGATGTTTCTCTGCAGAGGCTATGCCTTCTCCACCCTTGCAGCTGGACAGGGCCAGAGGGTCAGGGATGGCCCCTCCTCGAGGCTCTGAAGCCGATGGAGGTTGGCTGTCCCAAGGTCCTGGTGCTGTTTCTTGTGCGCTCGCTGCAGCCGTTCTTGGTGCCGGGTCGATAGAATTAATCAGCACTTCTTGGACCACGCAGAGAGCTGCCTCCTGTAGAGCACCCTTGTGGGGGGTGGTGCCCCTGTGTGAGTCAGGGGCACGGCCCTCTGGCTCTGCTGGTGGGGTAAGATGGGCTGCGGCAGCTTCTGGTGCAAGGTTTTCAGGCCCTGAATTAGCCACTTCACACTTGACCGCTTCCACGGACAGGACGGATGTGCTGTCCCCTCCATTATGGTCTTCAGGTTCTGGAGTGGCCATGCCTTCTCCATTCTCGAAGCTGGACGGGGCCAGAGGGGCAGGGATGGCCTCTCCCTGAGGCTCTGAAGCCAATGCAGAGTGGGTGTCCCCAGCTCCTTGTGATGTTTCTTGTGCCATCCCTCCAGTCATGCTTTGTGCCTCCTTCTGATCCTCCGCCTCCGGAGAGAGAGACGCAAGATCCTCCTCTTCCTCAGGAGCTCCAGCTTGGTAGGAAGTTGATGACTGGGCCTCCACAGGACTACTGAGGGCAGGAGATGTGCTCTGTGGGTGGCCATCTTCCTCTGCTGTCCCTTCTGTGTCCAGGTTGAAGGGACAGTTGGCCTCCTCCTGGGGATAGGCATGGAGGTCCTGCAAGAGCCTGGGCTGAGCTGTGAGAGCCTTGCTGCCATCGTGAGCCTTAAGCTCCTCCATGTCGCAGGTGGTTCTGTCAGAGCTGTGCAGTGGCACCTGCTGCTGGCTGGCTCCCTGGCTGGTGACAGGCACCTCACAGAGCACCTTGCAGGAGGTGCTCTGCGCCACATCTTTCAGGGCCATGGGTTTGAGCTGGGCGAGCCTCACTCTCCTCAGCCTCTGGGTTCTGCCCTGCTTAGGGTAGAGGTCTCGAGGTGGTGGCACCGGCTGTCGGAAGCCACTGGCCCCAGTGCTATGGGCCATTGCCCAGTCGATGGCAGAAGGTGCCAAGGGGGCTGCCTGCAGAGGTGGCGGCTTGCAGCTGCTGCGGGTGCATTCCTGCAGCCGGGGTGCGTGTGCCGTCGCCTCCCTGCAGACCGTCTCCCGCTGCAGCACCTCCCTCTTGCTGGGCAGTGCCGTGATGCACACTGTGCTGTCCATCTGCAAGAGAAGCCCAGGTGTGAGGCTGCGTCACTGTGGTCCTTGTCCTGGTGTCCTGCCTGGAAGAGTTCCCGTGGCTGGGCTCCCCCAGCAGCCCCCCAGGCAGAGCTCATCACCCCGGCAGAGGGCTGGTCTTCCCACAGCGAGTCTCGGGAGCATCCCTGGCATGGCCAGAGCCAGCGTGTGAGAGGGTTGAGCCCTGCTGTCCTCTCCCGCACCTCCCCCCGGCCTGTCGACAGCTCCCGGGCTGGGGAAGACGTTTGGTCCCGTCTCCCGCAGGCTCCCCTACCTGTGCGTGTTGTTTCCTGTCAGCCCACGAGCTCTCCAGGTGGCGGAGCCCTTGCAGCCTGTCCATGTCCATGTCCATGGGGATGGACGAGGCCAGGCTCTGCATACCCTGTGGTGCTGCCTCTGGCAGCCTGGGGTCCACCTGCGGCTGGGAGCAGAAGGCGGCGTGGGATGGAGGGGGCTGCCTTAGCACAGTGGCCTTCCCGCTGCCAGGGAGTCCGGCCCCAGCATGAAGGGGGGCAGCTCTGTGAGGCCCCGTCCCACCACCGATCTCTCCCTCCTGCCCACGTTGCCTCTTTTGCAGACGGTGCAGCCTCCTGGCAGGCCTGGAGGAGGTCTTCACCTCCTCTTCCATGGCGTTCGACGTCCTTGGCCGTAGAACTGCCGTCAGTACTCAGGGAAACTGCTGATTCCAGAGGCTGCTGCTCACCTGAGTGCGGCTAACCCAGGGCTCCCGCTCTTTAAATACTCCGTGGTCACCGTGGCCACCGATGTCACAATGGCCTCGCGTCACAGTGCAGTGATCACATCACAAAGTCCTGGTGGTGTCCAGGGAGATGCCCAGGCCCACGACCAGCTGGGTGTGTCTGGGACCGGCTGGAAGCGGCGCGGGGCAGCCCCTGCTCTCCCCTCACAGAGGCCATGGTAGGCCCCAGCCAAGAGGCCCCAGCCTTGCCAATATTTTGATTAGCCCCTGCCACATTTCAGCAAAACCATCTAACGCAAAACATAATCATATCCTGAGTGGGAGGATGGTCTTCCTTCTGATGCATGCTAGATTTATTCAGGCATATCATTTAGTCTCCTCAATAGCACTTGGAATGAAAATAGATCTTGATATTTTTCCAGTCTTTCAGTTTCTTCATGTTGGTGATCTCTTATAAATCTCTTATAAACCTCTGCTGCCCCTTCTGTGTCCAGGCTGAAGGGACAGTCGGGCTCCTCCTGGGGATAAGCATCCAGATCGTGCAAGAGCCTCGGGACCAAAGGCTTGACCCTCCTGTTGTCTGTGGTGATGGCTTCCCAGTCCATCATACGCAAGACCCCTGGCTTGTCCTGGGCTCCTGGCAGGCCTGTCCCCGCGGCTGTACCACTCTGCCCATTCCTGTGGCTCTCGATGGGCGGCAGTGCTGGCAGGTTGTCCTGTTCTGCTTATTGCCAGCTCCTCTGAGCATGGGGCCCAGGTCTGGGCTGAGCTGCAGGAGCCTTGCCACCATCGAGAGCCATAAGGTCCTCCATGTAGCCGGTGGCTCTGTCACAGATACTCAGTGGCACCTGCTGCTGGATAGCTCCCTGATTGGTGATAGGCAACTTGCAGAGCACCTTGCAGGAGGTGCTCTGCTCCATGTCTTTCAGGGCTGCGGGTTTGAGCTGCGTGAGCTGGGAGAGCTGCTGTGTGTCCCCTCATCCAGCCAACCAGTCACAACATCAAAGGCGGCTACCAGACTGGTGAAGCACGATTTATCCTTGGAAAATCCATGTTGACCACTCCCAACAACTTGCCGTTCTTCAATGTGTTTGGAGATGGCATCCAGAAGGAGCAGCTCCGTTACCTTCCCAGGGACAGAGGGAAGACCAAGCAGCTTGTAGTTCCCTGAGTCCTCCTTCCTGAAGACTGGAGTGCTCTTGGCCTTCCTTCAGTGCTCAGGAACATCTGCTGCTTCCCTTGACCTTTCAAAGACGATGGACATCATATTTGAGAAATCGTGGCAGTCTGGTGAAATTCCTGCAGATTGGAAAAAGGGGAATATAACCCAAATATTCAAAAAAGGGAAAAAAGAGGACCCAGGAAACTATAGGCCAGTCAGTCTCACCTCTGTGCCTGGCAAGATCATGGAGCAGATCCTCCTGGAATCTCTGCTAAGGCACATGGAAAATAAGGAGGTGATTGGAGACAGCCAACATGGCTTCACCAAGGGCAAATCCTGCCTGACAAACTTGATGGCCTTCTACAATACTGCTACGAACTTGATGGACAAAGGCAGAGCAACAGACGTCATCTACCTGGACTTAAGCAAAGCGTTTGACACTGTCCCGCATGACCT